>NQII01000681.1:592804-716621 GCA_002778355.1 Clitarchus hookeri | reverse complement strand
AAAGTAAAATGAATGAGTAACAAAACTGAGGGGACTAAATTATAGCAGGTTTATTACAAAGGAGATCTTTGAAAAGAAACAAATTATTTTTATTTTTACTGAAATAAATGCAAATGTTTTTCAAAGAAATTTATAGAATTGGCAACAAGTTGAGACCCAACACTCGTATCATCGTTNGAAATAAATGCAAATGTTTTTCAAAGAAATTTATAGAATTGGCAACAAGTTGAGACCCAACACTCGTATCATCGTTGATAAGACAAAGGAACGTAAGCGCCAAAATTCCAAAATTGGAGATACACCGGTTATTCACTTGCTGGAGGGTAAGAATGTACCTTACCCTTTAAATACCCGGAAACACTTTTAGAGAAAAAACATTAAGACTGAGAGCAGCTCAAAGTCAGTTAACTTTCTTATAATTGCGCCACTAAAANTTTTAGAGAAAAAACATTAAGACTGAGAGCAGCTCAAAGTCAGTTAACTTTCTTATAATTGCGCCACTAAAAATTTTAGTTTTGGCAGTTACGCCAATTCGTATTATCAGCAACGATATGTATTTAATACAGGAGTATCTTTCAAAATNTAGTTTTGGCAGTTACGCCAATTCGTATTATCAGCAACGATATGTATTTAATACAGGAGTATCTTTCAAAATGTACTTTGACCAAATATATTAATTTTTACTACAGTTACTGATAGTAAAATAATTGGTACACAAAGATATATAAACATACGTACTCATGATCAGGGTAAGTTCAAATCAACAAAGCTGATTTCCTTAATATGGATTTTCATCTGAAACATGTAAAATTCTAAACTCAAATTTCATTTCTACCAAAATGAATTGGCATTTTCTTTCATCCATTTGTGGATAAAATTTACACTTCACACACACCCACCAACCAATTCACCCACTCTGCTGGATGAGTTTTACAGATGACATCTTCATGATCTGAGATTCGACTGAGTAAAAACTCATCCACTTCCTCAACAACCTCAACTTGCACAGGCTGCTTGAGTTAACCTGGACCAACTCTAAATCACACGCCATATTTATGTATGTGTAACTAGCCCTTCACAATGACAACATTGAAAGAGCTGTTCACATTAAACCCACCAACCCCCTTCAGTACCTACAATTTGACAATTGCCATTTATTCCATGCCAAGAAATCTCTGCCATACAGTCTTGCCACCAGAACTGAATGCATCTGCTCCACACAAATTTACTTAAACAAGCAATGTGATATAACAGCGAAAGCATTCCTCGATAGAGGCTACCCCAAATCCCTGGTTCATAAACAAATTCAGCATGCCACTTCTACCAGATCCTCAAACTACGATCAGAAACTCTGATATCCCTCTGGTTATCCCCTACCATGAGGGCATGGACAAACTCAGAACCATTCAGGGTAGCTACAAATGTGCTACAGAAAATCTTATCTACCAGCTACAGTGCGTTCACTGCAATGCAGAGTTCATTGGCCATACCACAAACACAAAGACAATGAATGGCCATAGAGTGGACACCGAACAAGCCATAGCTGGGGCAAATATAAATTTGCAGAAGCCAGTTGCAGCACATGCAGCATCTCACAACCAGAAATCTGATTCTTGTCACACAACCAGAGTGGCGAGGGTCCTACCTCCTTATAATAGTGCGGAACTGTGATGCTGGGAACTGGTCCACCAATACATCACCAAATCACGACAGATATCTGCTTAAACGTAAAATAACTCCTCCGCCACACCTTAGTTTGCCTCGTGGTCGCTAGGTTCAATGTTTGTCAACCACCCACTCACCAGACTGCAGTGAGCCACCACTCGCCACCTGATGAAGCTGGTCTAGCCAGTGAAACATTGTGCGACCGTGAATCAGCGTGGGAAATGTGATTGTCTGACTTTTGTTTGTGTGGGTGTATCTACGAGTACCACCCTGTGAGTACTTGTACATTCTGTCTACCTTTTATAATGTAAACATTAAAACTACAGTGCATGAAACAACTGTAAAACCAAATGNTACTTGTACATTCTGTCTACCTTTTATAATGTAAACATTAAAACTACAGTGCATGAAACAACTGTAAAACCAAATGTCAACAATGCCAACACTCTTCATTATGTATCCGCATTAGGTTAATTTATTTCCAAAGCTCACAAAAGTATACCAAACATACTGAGTTAGCTTGCCCTTAACGGCACGTGAAAATAGTTAGCCAAATCACTGCAGATTTTTTTAAATTGGTAAACATTCCTAAACTTCCAAGATGCAAAAATAAATAAAAAATAGCCCAGCCCCTCACAAAATAAATGTGTGCATTTTACATGTAACATAACAAAGAATGTGGATAGAGTAAAGATCCAATGAGAAAATGATCTTCGCACAGCTTTGAGGGACAGAAATCCCATACGGCTGCTGGTGCTACACATACCAAGCTCATACCATCGCTCTGTGGTACAACGCTGTTACTGTAAATACAGTCGGCGTGAAGCTGTGTAATGACGCAGTAATAATAATTATAGAGATACTTGGTTCATTTTTTCTTTCTTTCGTTTTGCGAAGCTTTGTAATATTTTATCAGGATTCAAAGTTATTGCCGTAGTGGAATGTTTATCGGTCATACGTTTGCTTTTTTGGAAATCTTAGTTTTTGTTCGCGTCATCATTTGTAGATAGAAGCTTTCCACCTTCAGTGGACATTTTTTCCTTCTAGAAGATTCTAGAACATTGATTATATTTTCACTATAACGCAGTTCGGTATGGCGTGGGGAGAGGTATTCCGGCCCACGCCATGCCCTTAGTTGGTCACGTTATTGGCACCCTGGGGCAAGGAGTGGGGGTAGGCACGGCGCGACTAATACCCTGTGTGCCTACCGCTCGCTAGCAGAATGGTGCAGGACCAGCTCTAGAAGAAGACGTATCGAGAGTGGCAAATATCGCCCACATGGGCAAGCACCTGCGACCTCTAAATCTTTTTTAACTTCTAGTATTCGACTAATAACTTAATCCCACTAAATTATTTCCGCTGGTGTGGGAGGTCGATAGGGTGCCAGGAGGGAACTGACGTCCCTCCTGCCTTCGTAAATTCCTCTTGCGATGCAAGCTTTGAATGATGTGAATAAGAAATAAACGTTGCTCTTTGTTTGTCTGGTGAAACTGACTGTTCGTGATTCTGAATACTTGAAGATTATATGTGAACTGGTTCATGTGAATGTTAAATAAAAGTAGAGTAACAAATCCGAGACTTGACTTTATTTTAAGTTTCATGTGTCTTCAGATTGAGCAAACCGAGCTGTAATTTCCCGTCGCCATTCCAGTTGGCTACGACGTTACAGCTGCTCTCACCTAACAGTATTTGGCCACTTTCAGTACTGAACTGGACAACCTCCCCCCCTTGCATGGTGGCAATGGACTCTCCCAACTTGCACTGTACATTTTGGACTTCTGCACATTATTTTCTCAATTGGCTTTCACTCTACCTTAATCCTTGGAGACAAACTTTCATTTAGCTGCACTGGATGTGCAGGCCCTGAAAACTAGAGAAGTGAAATTATTGCATGATTGCCTGAAGCAAGTGCTCGTTTGTCGGCCATATTTGCACTCAAACTGCCACAATGACTCTTGGAGACAGTGTAACAAAATTTCTACTCGGTGCACACTTTTTCAGTGCAATAAACAATTGTAATATGGGAAATGACTGCACTCAGTGCAAGAGCAGACATATTGGAACAAGCAGCACTCAGCCAGTGCACAGTGAGTGCAGTTCAGTGCAGAAATTTGAGGGAAGGAGGAAGGGAAGAAGAGGAAAAACTATTGCAATTAGGGATGTAACGATTCCACTTTTCCTCGATCTCAATGCCGATACGACTACTGATTCTCGATTCCAAAAATCAAGATTCCATTAGTTACAAACAATTACTTTACAGAACTAAATACTGTATAAGAGGGTGTAAAATTTAATTATTTAAACAAGGCCTACATTAGAATATAAATAACATAACACTTGAACACTGGGAGCATATTGATAATTATTAAAAAGTTTGGAAGAATAGCACAGAGAAAACACATTATGTTTTACAACAAAAGGAATATTTTTGTCATACACAACTGATAGCACAATAACTGTAGATTCGTAATACTACAACAGGCTGGTGTTTACTATAGAGAAAACATAGCTGGGCAGAATTAGAGATTTTGAACAAGAAAATCAACGCGTGATGTCAATTGGCTGACGGCGACGCCACAGTCGGGCAAGCTTTGACGTGTCGGTCAGAGACACGTTTTGATATCACTGGCTGACCGGACCCCGGCTAGTATACAGTGCAGAGCACGTGGCATGGCGACTTGGGTGACACACAGCCACAGGTTTACCTTTGCAGAAGGTGGTCTAGAGTGGCTGATGATCCAGTTGCTGATGATGCTGGAGTTGACTGAAGCTGGTGCCCTGACCTGGAGCAGAAGTGCTGCTGCGGCGAGCCCGGTGAGGGCTGCTGGTCCGGCAGCACTGCAACCAGGGATTAGATATCCTTAGCAGAACGTCTCCTTCTCGGCGGAAATCGGTCACGATCGGGTGTGGTCACCCGGCTGTCTTGATCAAGTACTGAAATAGGGAGTAGGAGGGAGTTGGGAGGTGAGGCCTCTTTAGCTGGCAGGTGTGGCTTGAGCTCGTTCCTGGGGGGTTGTGCTGCATAGTGCAGTTGGGGCTGGGTTGCAGCTCCCATTAGCTTTGGAGGCCGTAGCTGCCTTCCTTTCTTTTCTCTTAGTACCACTCCTCTGGGTGTACGGCATAAAGGCAGGTACAAGTATCGGCCTCATTAGGGGGAAGCAGGCGACGATGGTCCCTACCTAAGTATAGAGCCAAAGCCAAGTTAACCCAGAGTTGTACCCATTTACTACAACCGGCGACACGAGGCATGGTGGTTGGAGAGGTGGGTTTACTCTGAGCATCCTACGATGACGTTGGGTGTGGATCCAAAGGTGGGCACAACCTCCAGAATCAGTCTAGCACTCCCTCCGGCAACAGCTCAGCAAGGTGGACGGAGTGAAGGTTGGGCTGGCTGACTAGCCGTCTTGTGGATTGTGTTGCTAGTGGTTGTGATTCTACCTTACTACGCACCAGGTGCACAGTAAGATATGTGTTTATGTGTATTTGGTAAGGTGTGTTTATGACGTACATGCGTCCGGTTAAGGGAGCCCACAATCCTACAATAAGTTTGGTAATGGGTTTGTCAAAGACGCAGTCTCCTGCTTTACCCTGGCGGGTTGATATCCACAGAGGACAAAATCAGACACCCTTAGAAATTAGTACGCAGAGGCTTGAGAGAAAACATATTTATTCCACGAGGAATAAACACGGTGGCCCATACTACCTTCTAATTAACCATGAAATGACTGGAAGTAAACTACGCAAAGCAGGTGAAGGGGACCTGGGTCTGACCTGAACAAAGTAGATGCGGCTACGTAGCTATTCCAACAACTGTCCCTAGCTATCTCAATGTTGTTGTCCAGAAGGGATGTCGGGGGCCACTACCAGAAGGGTAGTGTGGTTGCCGTTACCAGAAGGGTGTTTGACAGTTCAAGAGGTTCGAAGACTTCTTCGGGAGTAGCTGGTGAAGATCTGGTAGAGCTTCCTCTAAGGTCGCAAAGATGTTGGTATCAGCAGAGCCCCAGCACACAAGGTGGTGGAGTGAGGTGCTGGAGCTGGAGAACAACTGACGTTCCTCGGCAGTGCCAGGCCTTATATTCTACCTGCTCGCTGGCTCGTCTGGGGTGCGGGGCTGTGGGCGGCAATGAGCTCTGCCTCTGGGTGGAGCTGCACTCTCTAGCGCCATCCCTCGGCTCATGGCTGAAGTAAGTAGCGCTCTGTAATGTGGTCTCGGCCGCTGGGCTGGCTTCCTTCACACTTCTGGGGTGTTGGTGTGACGTGACATCCGGCAAACAATTTTGGCTGACGGGTCCGCGGGTGCTCCCGCAACTAGGGGCGTACTTGTAGGCACTCGTAGCAAGTTGTTTCAGGGTTCAAACCCCGCCTGGGGTGACATGAAGGCATGTCCATATAAGGCGAAGTCGTGCGTCAATCACCCCCCCTCCGTTTCAATGTAGACTCATCTGGGCGGAATAAATTTTTTCTTGGGAGTAATGTAGAACTGTTACTCCCAAATAATAATAATGGCGTGTGGGGAGTGCACCCAGGGCAAGGCAACACCCTTCGAGTGACGGTCTTTCCAGCTGGGACCTGTAGGTGACCATCATCCCCGAGCATGACAGAAAGGAGATCCTAGAATGGAGCAGCGCTGGAATGCAAGGGCGGGGGAAACGGGAGTACCCCGAGAAAACCCGCCGGCATGCAGCATCGTACAGCACGATTCCCACATGCGAAAATTCGGGAGTGAACCCGCCGGGGATCGAACCCGGATCGCCGTGGTGGGAGGCAATCGCCCTGGACACTACGCCACCGCTGCCCCCTTGTTACTCCCAAGAAAGCTGAGTTGAGTTCTGTAGTGCTCTTGTGTGCTGGGCTGGGGTTGCAGCTTGTCACTTTCACGATCTGCTCAGAGTAGCGCTGTCTCTCTCTAGCACTGCCGTCTGACTGGGGTTTAGCGCTCTCTCTCTCTCCACTGCTGCCGGCTGGCTGGGCGAGTGACCAGCTAATGGGTTCTTCCCCCCCCCCCCCCNTCAGAGTAGCGCTGTCTCTCTCTAGCACTGCCGTCTGGCTGGGGTTTAGCGCTCTCTCTCTCTCCACTGCTGCCGGCTGGCTGGCTGGGCGAGTGACCAGCTAATGGGTTCTTCCCCCCCGGGGAGGATAACTGTCATGCAATAATGGCCCGGTGTCCGGTGAATGCACGCATCCCTTCGTTTCTTACATAATAGCGCCCCGCTCACAAAAGTCAGTTGAGGACTGTGGTTATATACAGGAATCATTTTACAAATTTTAACTGGAAAGAAAATTAATTACAAGAAAAAAAAAATATATTATTTACAAATCCTACTCGTGAGGGGTGTGTCACTCCTACTAGCTTCTACTGCCGTGGCATTGAAGGCATAGTACCTTGACTCTGCTTTGTAGCCTTCCTATGTGTCACACGGCAGGTAGGTTAAGGTGTGAGATGGTTCTAAGTGGTGCCGACACTAGTCATTCTGTTTCCTAGGCCGACTTGTATCTCCATAATAATTAACACGAGTACCCTTGCAATGAATAATTAATAACAAATGTTGTACGTAAAAATAAAACATAGAACCCTCGAAAGCAATGCAAAATATTTACAACAATTTTCAAATATAAAATGTCCTCCGCTTTTGTTTGAAAGTTCTGGTTTAAACAGGCATTCGCCTGGACTATTCTCCTCCTACAGGGAAGTCCTTGCTTCACAAGAAGAAGTCTCGATTCACTGGTTACACTGGGATGTCTATCGCATCTAGTTATATATACACGGTCACTATGCACTGGTACTGCTAATTACGTCACATAGCACTTTGTCACTGAGCTACTGCTGGATTAATAATGCTGCTTTACACAGTCTGCCTTTGTACCTCTCATTTACTTTCTACTCACATCTTAAATAATAGCTGTTTACGGCCGTTTCAAAACTGTTTTTATACTCCTTACTGGTAACAGCTATTAATGGCTGTTTTAATACATGTTCGCACACTGGCTACGGGTGAGCTTTTGACATCTCACATCTGTCAGTCACTGTTCTTGGGTGGAGACTAGTTTTTACATGGACGGCTCCGCTTCCGCAAGGCTGCGTACTGAGGGTACAGCCACGTGAATCTGGAAGTGGGCCACCATGGGGACTCCCAATATTGGCCGGGTTGAGAAGTGTCGTGGCAGACACGGGCGAACATTTCCCTTGTTGGCTGGCCGCATCCTTCCAAACAGGCTGCTGGGCCTGGGTGTCTGTACCAGCATCCTCCGATGTCGCGACTTGGGGTGTGACCACGCTTTTCTGGGCTGGTGTGGTCTGGGTGGCCGTCTGAGGCAGAGGCTCTTGGGGCTCCTCTGCCTCGTTGACGCGGCTGGGCACATCTTCCCGTAAAGAAGGCAGGGTCCGAACGTTGGTCTTGGGCGTCCTCTGGCGTTGTCCTGGTTGGACGCGGTTGGAGTTGCCGTCTGAGGTAGGGGCTCTTCGGGCACCCCTGTCTCGTTGGCTCGACGTGCCTCATCTCTCTTTGGGATGGGACTGGGCTGTGGAGGTCGCTGGCAGGGCTCCCTGTCTATTAGACTCCGCCACGACAGCTCGGAACCAGTATGGGTTATCCGTCCGCGTCTGACAGTCATCTTGCAGACAAAGTCTGTAGGTGTCGAGGGCAAGGTCAGAATGGACATTGCCCCTCGAAGTGCAGGCTGTGGTTCGACCCTGGTCAAGGTGGGTTGGAAGCTCCTCCGGTCGGCATCCTGTTGAAGTTCTGGCTCCCTGAAGGAAGAGAGCTCTCCCTCAGGGGTCGCCAGTGGCTGGAGATTGTCCTCCCTTTCTTCCTCTTCCTCGGGTTTGGAGACTGGCCTCGCGGACTTTCGAGTTCCACGGCGGCATGGGAGCATCTGCCCTCGAGTCACCTTGCGGATTCGGGTGACCTTGTTCTTTGTCTCCGGGTTTGGTAGTTCGGGGTGACGGTGACCTTGGTGTTTCCTCGCTCGTCGTCTCACCCCCGAGTGTGTGTTGGCAGTGGTTCAGCAGGGTTCGGTTCACCTGCAGCTGTTGCAGCCGTACAGGTTCCCCTACTTTTCGTGGTGGGGCTGTGTGCTGGGAAATGACATCGCCGCTTCGCTCTCCCTGTGGACCGTCAAGCGTTTCTTCCCCCGCTCTGCACACAGTGTTACCTGCAATCCACGATGCAATTTTGCTGCTGGAGCTAGGGCTGTCCCAAAATAACTGTCTCCCCTATTTCGGGTGCCAACATGGAACTCCGCATGGGTGGTTGTCTGGTTGATGTTGACGGCCAGTGTTTTCATCCCTTCCACCCGAAGGACGCGATCCGGCTGGGCCATCTGCACTTACCCATCATGGGGTGCTAGGTGGGTTCTTTGATAAAGGGGGAGTAGGTCACTTCTAACAAAGTTTCCAGTGGCCGACGTGTCAAACACGGCAGCGGTAACTTGTTGGTCGACCCTCACTTTAATACGAGGAGCATTCAGGGGGCCGGGCACCTCTATTAATGTCTGTAGCGTGACGCCGGTCCTGTCATTCATTTTCCCCGCAGCTCGGTGGGGGTTCGGCTTTCTACGCTCGGCATCCTGCAGCCACCAGGCTTAGCGGGGCAGTCACGGTTAAGTGCCGTTCCGGACAGAATCAGCACTGTGGGAGCCCAGGGGAAGTAGGGGTGGCAGGCTGGGGGAGAGGGGAATATTGAGAGTAGGGGGAGCACCCACTCTACTTGCTGCTACGCTTCCTCTCCTCCCTTGACCCTTTTGTTAGGTTCCAAGGCCGCGTGCTCCCGGTAGTTTCTCCCAATCCCCCCCTCTCTTGCTCTTGCATGCTCCATTAGTTATTCCACTGACTGTGACTTGGGGATTTGTAGAAAATTAAATTACGCAATTTGAGAGCATGTAACGTGGCACACGCAGCTCTCCTTGTTTCCTTCGGGGAAGATCCTTGGGCACATTTGGACCTTTCTTCTGACAAATATCCCGGCCTCTTCATCGGTGGCCTGGGTTCGGCTGTGAAATTCTGTCATTAAGTTAGCTATGACCTCCCCGCCGGAGAATTGTGTGGCAAGGCACGAACACAGCTGCCCCCCACTCAGTGATGAATTCCCCTTATTTCGCCACCATTCGAGAGTCTTCCTTTTCAGTTGTTTCTGAGAGCCTTCCCTTTCAGTTGTTTCCGAGTCCTCCCAATCTATTGTTTAAGAGGAACCAAATTCTCGCGGAGATACTTTTTGCAGTCGAGTGTGAATGTGATCAGGTCCTCGGCAGCCTTCCGGCAAACTCCGGTAGTTGAAGCTCGCTGCTAGTTTGGGCAGTGTTCGAGCTCTGGTGAGTGCCAGGGTTGTCCGGGTGGTATTCCTCCGAACGCCTGCACACCTCACATCTATATATGAGGCCCAGTCGCGTGATGAGCTCATCTGACCAACCTATGCATATGTGGTGGAAGGTCTGCGCACAAACTATCCAAAGTACAGTATTTATACCTTGCCCGGCGCAAGTGAACCAGCCGCAATACAGAATCTGGAGGGTGCATCATTTGTTACAGCGGAACTATAGAGCGTCTGTATATCAGCGTTCGTCTGTCCATCCCAAACATTGGTAATGGAAGCTATTCTGACAGTGTGCGCATACAATCTGGAAAACCCCGTGCCAGGGCAGGTGGCTATATGGCACCTTTTGGGTGTGGCCACAGCCATGGCGTTAGATACGTCTTGGTCTATTAAGATAGTCTGCTTCGGACATCTTTGCTAGTTCCGTTGATTTGAGCGCCACAGGATGTTTTCAGACTCCCCGAAGTCTGTTTAATGGGGCTTGACTCCTGGCTAGTATCACAATCTCGGGGTCGTGCTGGCTTAGTTCTGCTTCACTATCGTAACTAGCAAAAGCACCGCAGCTTCACGTTGGGCGCCACGAAAACTCTTGACGCGTGACGTCAGTTGACTGNTATCGTAACTAGCAAAAGCACCGCAGCTTCACGTTGGGCGCCACGAAAACTCTTGACGCGTGACGTCAGTTGACTGCGACATCATGATCGGGCAAGTTTTGACGTATCAGCCAGAGACACAGACTGATATCACTGGCTGACCGGGCCCCTGCTGGTATGCAGTACAGGGCGCGTGGCCTGGCGACTCGGCACAAAGTAAAATGCGGGCTTAATGGTTCTGCGAACTGGGTTGCTCACAGTCACAGGCTTACTTTGGGTGGTAGTCCGGGGTGGCTGCTGACATAGCTGCTGGAGTTGACTGAAGCTGGTGCGCGACATTGAGTGACAGTGCTATCTGCAGCTGACGGTGCTGCGGTGAGCCCTGGGAGTGCTGCTGGTCAGACGGCATTGGAACCAGGAATTAACAATCCCTAGCGGAACGTCCCGGTCTTGGCGGAAGTCGGTCACAATTNCCTGGGAGTGCTGCTGGTCAGACGGCATTGGAACCAGGAATTAACAATCCCTAGCGGAACGTCCCGGTCTTGGCGGAAGTCGGTCACAATTGGGTGCGGTCGCCTGGCTGTCTTGATCAGGTACTGAAAGAGGGAGTGGGAGGGAGCTGGGAGTGGGAGGGAGCTGGGAGGTGAGGCCTATCTAGCTGGTGGGGCATGAGCTCGTTCCTGGAAGGTTGTGCTGCAAAGTGAAGTTGGGGCTGCGTTGCAGCTCCCGTTGGCTTTGGAGGCTGTAGCTACCTTCCTTTCTTAACACTTAGTATCACTCCTCTGGGTGTACGGCATAAAGGTAGGTAGAAGTATCGGCTTGGTCAGGGGGAAGCAGGAGACGATGGTCGCTAGCTAGATGTAGAACCAAAGCCGAAGCTGAGCTAAACCAGAGCCGTACCCATTTACTCCAACCGGCGACACGAGGCGCGGTGGTTGGTGAGGTGAGTTTACTTTGAGCGTCTGACAACGACGTTAGATGTGGGTCCAAAGGTAGGCAGACCTCCACAACCAGTCTAGCACTCCCTCCGGCAACAGTTCAGCATGGTGGACGGAGTGAAGGCTGGGCTGGCTGACTAGCCGCATTGTGGATTGTGTTGCCAGTGGTTGTTGCTCTACCTTGCTGTGCACCAGGTGCACAGTACGGGTGGTCATTGAATGGTTTTGGTTATGACGTATGTACATCTGGTTAAGGGAGCCCACAGTCCTACGCTAAGTTTGGTAATAGGTTTGTCAAAGACGCAATCTCCTGCTTTACCCTGGCAGTCGTGACGTCTACAGAAAATAAAATCAGTCATCCTTATAAATTATTACGCAGAGGTTTGAGAGAAAACATATTTATTCCACGAGGAATAAACACGGTGGCCCGTACTACTTCCTAACTAACCAAGAACTGACCGGAAGTAAACTACATAAACCTGGTGAAAGGGACCTAAAGAAAGCGGATGCGGCTGGGTAGCTATTACAACTGTCCCTAACTATCTCAATGCTGTTGTCCAGAAGGGACGTCGGGGGCCACTACCAGAAGGGTAGTGCGGTTGCCATTACAAGAAGGGTGTTTGACAGTTCAAGGGGTTCAAAGACTTCTTCGGGGGTAGCTGGTGAAGATCTGGTAGAGCTTCCTCTAAAGTCACGAAAACGTTGGTATCAGCAGAGCCCCAGAACACGAGGTGGTGGAGCAAGCTGCTAGAGCTGGAGAACAACCGACTTTCCTTGGCAGTGCAAGGCCTTATATTCTACCTGCCCGCTGGCTCGTTTGGGGTGCGGGTGGTAATAAGCTCTTCCTCTGGGTGGAGCTGTGCTCTCTAGCGCCATCTGTCGGCTCGTGGCTGAAGTAGGTAGCTCTGTAATGTGGTCTCGGCCGCTGGGCCGGCTTCCTTCACATGTCAGGGGGGTAGGGGTTGGTGTGACATCTGACATCAGGGCGAACAATCTTGGCTTCTGCAACTAGGTGCGTACTTGTGGGCACTCGTAGCAAATTTTTTCAGGGTTAAAACCTCACTTGGGGTACACGAAGGTACGTCCAGATGAGGCAAAGGTGTTTATTTTAGTCAGAATAAGCATCACGCGTCAAAATAAAGAAAATCTCCTCTACATATAAAGGCATTCCACAGACACTTTATTTGAAATTTTGTTTGTAAGAGAGTTAACTTGCACCGCTCATTTTTTTTAGATGATTGCATGGAAATATTTTTCTTGATCTAATCAAATGTGTTTTGTTTTTGAAATGGCATGGCTTATTTGCTTGAGTACTATCAGCGTTGCCACGGAATTAAACCAACGGCGCTAGCAGTTTAGTAAACAACCATGGCAGACGCCAGACGGTCGTTCCAAAGCCGTAGGATGTTGAGAAACTTATTTTCCTTTTACGATAACGGTATTTTTAAAATTTATTTCTCGGAAATATTACAACAGTACAAATTTAATTTCTTCTTGTTCCCAGTGAAGTATGCGCATGTCGTTTACGATATTGTGAACGAAGAAACGCCATAACTAAGACACAAGAAGGCACAAAAAGTGCAAAAGTGAACGTTTCACGAGTGGAATAAAAAGTTAGTTTCCGTCACGTCCTATCATGTTCTTTATGGAAGTCCTTTGCCTGGTAATGCTTAAATCATCCAATATGTCGTAAGCTTTTAAATACTATTTTTTATTTGTGTGAGAAAAATATAGGTCAGGCAAAAAGTGAGGCCGTGTTCGAATTGGCAATTTTAGTTTATTAAAAGGTCGCGTGACCTGAATTAGTTGACAAAATGATGACGTGCTTGGTAATTTAGTTTTCAGTTTTTAGTATGTAATGAAACTTGCTAAAATACAAAACTACCAAATCGCAACCAAACTGAAGCCACTAAATACTAATTATACAAAATGGTGAATTTTAGTACGGCCAGTACAATTTTATTTTCAGATTATTTCCACATCTCATATTTTCACGNCGGTTCACCTGCAGCTGTTGCAGCCGTACAGGTTCCCCTACTTTTCGTGGTGGGGCTGTGTGCTGGGAAATGACATTGCAGTTTCGCTCCCTGTGGACCGTCGAGCGTTTCTTCCCCCACTCTGCACACAGTGTTACCCGCAATCCATGATGCAATTTTGCTGCTGGAGCTAGGGCTGTTNATTGCAGTTTCGCTCCCTGTGGACCGTCGAGCGTTTCTTCCCCCACTCTGCACACAGTGTTACCCGCAATCCATGATGCAATTTTGCTGCTGGAGCTAGGGCTGTTCCAAAATAACTGTCTCCCCTATTTCGGGTGCCAACATGGAACTCCGCATGGGTGGTTGTCTGGTTGATGTTGACGGCCCGTGTTATCATCCCTTCCACCTGAAGGACGCGATCCGGCTGGGCCATCTGCACTTACCCATCATGGGGGGCTAGGTGGGTGCTTTGAGGGGGGAGTAGGTCACTTCTAACAAAGTTTCCAGTGGCCGACGTGTCGAACACGGCAGCGGTAACTTGTTGGTCGACCCTCACTTTAATACGAGGAGCATTCAGGGGGGTCGGGCACCTCTATTAATGTCTGTAGCGTGACACCGGTCCTGTCATTCATTTTCCCTGCAGCTCGGTGGGGGTTCGGCTTTCTACGCTCGTCATCCTTCAGCCACCAGGCTTAGCGGGGCAGTCATGTTAAGTGCGGGGCAGTCACGGTTAAGTGCCGTTCCGGACAGAATTAGCACTGTGGGAGCCATGGGGAAGTAGGGGTGGCTGGCGGGGGGAGAGGGGAATATTGAGAGTAGGGGGAGCACCCACTCTACTTGCTGCTACGCTTCCTCTTCTCCCTTTTGTTAGGTTCCAAGGCCGCGTGCTCCCGGTAGTTTCTCCCAATCCCCCCCTCTCTTGCTCTTGCATGCTCCATTAGTTATTCCACTGACTGTGACTTGGGGATTTGTAGAAAATTAAATTACGCAATTTGAGAGCATGTAACGTGGCACACACAGCTCTCCTTGTTTCCTTCGGGGAAGATCCTTGGGCACATTTGGACCTTTCTTCGGACAAATATCCCAGCCTCTTCATCGGTGGCCTGGGTTCGGCTGTGAAATTCTGTCATTAAGTTAGCTATGACCTCCCCGCCGGAGAATTGTGTGGCAAGGCAGGAACACAGCTGCCCCCCAATCAGTGATGAATTCCCCTTATTTCACCACCATTCGAGAGTCTTTCTTTTCAGTTGTTTCTGAGAGCCTTCCCTTTCAGTTGTTTCTGAGTGCTCCAAATCTATTGTTTAAGAGGAACCAAATTCTCGCGGAGATACTTTTTGTAGTCGAGTGTGAATGTGATCAGGTCCTTGGCAGCCTTCCGGCAAACTCCGGTAGTTGAAGCTCGCTGCTAGTTTGGGCAGTGTTCGAGCTCTGGTGAGTGCCAGGGTTGTCCTTGTGGTATTCCTCCGAACGCCTGCACACCTCACATCTATATATGAGGCCCAGTCACGTGATGAGCTCATCTGACCAACCTATGCATATGTGGTGGAAGGTCTGCGCACAAACTATCCAAAGTACAGTATTTATACCTTGCCCGGCACAAGTGAACCAGCCGCAATACAGAATCTGGAGGGTGCATCATTTGTTACAGCGGAACTATAGAGCGTCTGTATATCAGCGTTCGTCTGTCCATCCCAAACATTGGTAATGGAAGCTATTCTGACAGTGTGCGCATACAATCTGGAAAACCTCGTGCCAGGGCAGGTGGTTATATGGCACCTTTTGGGTGTGGCCACAGCCATGGCGTTAGTTACGTCTTGGTCTATTAAGATAATCTGCTTCGGACAACTTTGCTAGTTCCGTTGATTTGAGCGCCACAGGATGTTTTCAGACTCCCCGAAGTCTATTTAATGGGGCTTGACTCCTGGCTAGTATCACAATCTCGGGGTCGTGCTGGCTTAGTTCTGCTTCACCATCGTAACTAGCAAAAGCACCGCAGCTTCACGTTGGGCGCCACGAAAACTCTTGACGCGTGACGTCAGTTGACTGTGACATCATGATCGGGCAAGTTTTGACGTATCAGCCAGAGACACAGACTGATATCACTGGCTGACTGGGCCCCTGCTGGTTTGCAGTACAGGGCGCGTGGCCTGGCGACTCGGCACAACGTAAAATGCGGGCTTAATGGTTCTGCGAGCTGGGTTGCTCACAGTCACAGGCTTACCTTTGCTGAAGGTGGTAGTCCGGGGTGGCTGCTGACATAGCTGCTGGAGTTGACTGAAGCTGGTGCGCGACATTGAGTGGCAGTGCTATCTGCAGCTGACGGTGCTGCGGTGAGCCCTGGGAGGGCTGCTGGTCAGACGGCATTGGAACCAGGAATTAACAATCCCTAGCGGAACGTCCCGGTCTTGGCGGAAGTCGGTCACGATCGGGTGCGGTCGCCTGGCTGTCTTGATCAGGTACTGAAAGAGGGAGTGGGAGGGAGCTGGGAGTGGGAGGGAGCTGGGAGGTGAGGCCTCTCTAGCTGGTGGGGCATGAGCTCGTTCCTGGAAGGTTGTGCTGCAAAGTGAAGTTGGGGCTGCGTTGCAGCTCCCATTGGCTTTGGAAGCTGTAGCTACCTTCCTTTCTTAACACTTAGTATCACTCCTCTGGGTGTACGGCATAAAGGTAGGTAGAAGTATCAGGCTTGGTCAGGGGGAAGCAGGAGACGATGGTCGCTAGCTAGGTGTAGAACCAAAGCCGAAGCTGAGCTAAACCAGAGCCGTACCCGTTTACTCCAACCGGCGACACGAGGCGCGGTGGTTGGTGAGGTGAGGTGAGTTTACTTTGAGCGTCTGACAACGACATTAGATGTGGGTCCAAAGGTAGGCAGACCTCCAGAATCAGTCTAGCACTCCCTCCGGCAACAGTTTAGCATGGTGGATGGAGTGAAGGCTGGGCTGGCTGACTAGCCGCATTGTGGATTGTGTTGCCAGTGGTTGTTGCTCTACCTTGCTGTGCACCAGGTTAACAGTACGGGTGGCCATCAACTGGTTTTGGTTATGACGTATGTGCATCCGGTTAAGGGAGCCCACAGTCCTACGCTAAGTTTGGTAATAGGTTTGTCAAAGAAGCAATCTCCTGCTTTACCCTGGCAGTCGTGACGTCTACAGAACATAAAATCAGTCATCCTTATAAATTATTACGCAGAGGTTTGAGAGAAAACATATTTATTCCATGAGGAATAAATACGGTAGCCCGTACTACTTCCTAACTAACCAAGAACTGACAGGAAGTAAACTACATAAACCTGGTGAAAGGGACCTAAACAAAGCAGATGCGGCTGGGTAGCTATTACAACTGTCCCTAACTATCTCAATGCTGTTGTCCAGAAGGGACGTTGGGGGCCACTACCAGAAGGGTAGTGCGGTTGCCGTTACAAGAAGGGTGTTTGACAGTTCAAGGGGTTCAAAGACTTCTTCGGGGGTAGCTGGTGAAGATCTGGTAGAGCTTCCTCTAAAGTCACGAAAACGTTGGTATCAGCAGAGCCCCAGAACACGAGGTGGTGGAGCAAGCTGCTAGAGCTGGAGAACAACCGACTTTCCTTGGCAGTGCAAGGCCTTATATTCTACCTGCTCGCTGGCTCGTTTGGGGTGCGGGCGGTAATAAGCTCTTCCTCTGGGTGGAGCTGTGCTCTCTAGCGCCATACATCGGCTCGTGGCTGAAGTAGGTAGCTCTGTAATGTGGTCTCGGCCGCTGGGTCGGCTTCCTTCACACGTCAGGGGGGTAGGGGTTGGTGTGACGTCTGACATCAGGGCGAACAATCTTGGCTTCCGCAACTAGGTGCGTACTTGTGGGCACTTGTAGCAAATTGTTTCAGGGTTAAAACCTCACTTGGGGTACACGAAGGTACGTCCAGATGAGGCAAAGGTGTTTATTTTAGTCAGAATAAGCATCATGCGTCAAAATAAAGAAAATCCCCCTACATATAAAGGCATTCCACAGATACTTTATTTGACATTTTGTTTGTAAGAAAGTTAACTTGCACCGCTCATTTTTTTTTAGATGATTGCATGGAAATATTTTTCTTGATCTAATCAAATGTGTTTTGTTTTTGAAATGGCATGGCTTATTTGCTTAAGTACTATCAGTGTTATCACGGAATTAAACCAACGGCACTAGCAGTTTAGTAAACAACCATGGCAGACGCCAGATGGTCGTTCCAAAGCCGTAGGATGTTGAGAAACTTATTTTCCTTTTACGATATCGCTATTTTTTAAATTTATTTCTCGGAAATATTACAACAGTACAAATTTAATTTCTTCTTGTTCCCAGTGAAGTATGCGCATGTAATTTACGATATTGTGAACAAAGAAATGCCATAACAAAGACACAAGAAGTGCAAAAGTGAACATTCCACGAGTGAAATAAAAAGTTAGTTTCCGTCACGTCCTATCATGTTCTTTATGGAAGTCCTTTGCCTGGTAATGCTTAAATCATCCAATATGTCGTAGGTTTTTTAAATATTATTTTTTATTTGTGTGAGAAAAGTATAGGTCAGGCAAAAGTGAGGCCGCGTTCGAATTGGCACTTTTAGTTTACTAAAAGGTCGCGTGACCTGAATTAGTCGACAAAATGATGACGTGCTTGATATTTTAGTTTTCAGTTTTTAGTATGTAATGAAACTTGCTAAAATACAAAACTACCAAATCGCAACCAAACTGAAGCCACTAAATACTAATATACAAANTATGTAATGAAACTTGCTAAAATACAAAACTACCAAATCGCAACCAAACTGAAGCCACTAAATACTAATATACAAAATGGTGAATTTTAGTACGGCCAGTACAATTTTATTTTCAGATTATTTCCACATCTCATATTTTCACGNAAAATGGTGAATTTTAGTACGGCCAGTACAATTTTATTTTCAGATTATTTCCACATCTCATATTTTCACGCACAAAGTGATTCAATTACTGGCATAAATCAAGTAATTTTAAACAGGTTTTGTAATAACTGGTTTTTAATGCTTCGATTCTTGGTCTTCCGATTCTCGATTATACGATTATTCAAGAATCGCGGGTATCAAGGAATTGTGGAATCGAGTTTGACATCCCTAATTTGAATGTTACATATTATACTGCTATGGTTTGTAAGCTAACTGTATGCTGTATTAACTTGTACAATTACAATCACAAAAACACAATGAATTTGAATATGAGAAGCTAATTCCACAAAAGGGTACATACCTGTTGAGAGAGACGCCTTTTGTGGCGCTCCAACCAGTAAGCGTGCACATCCAATGCCAGAGGGGCAGGGATTTGGAAGAGTGCAAGGTCCTGCTGGATCATGAATGACACTACCCGGGACATGGTCTGGGCACTTGTGTGGAACTCCTCTGGAGAGAGCTGCACATACAATCACCACAGTGTCCAAGTGCAAACACTTGTATTACTCTCTTCCAACTGCCTGACAAGTACCTAACTGACAGCAAGTTTCCAAGTTATTCCAAATATAGATACTGATATGACAGGAATAGGCTGCTAGGCTACTAATTACATTTTTAAAAAGGAGACAAAATACAAGTATTCACCAGGTGGTACTTGTGGATGGGCACACACACACAAAGTCAGACAAACACATTTTCCACGCAACCATGCATCAGCGTAGAATATGTGTTCGTCCGACTTTGTGTAGGTGTGCCTATCCATGGGTACATCCCCATGAGTACTAGCATGTATACTGTAATGTAATACCTCAGCGAGTTGGTTCACTTGTGATTCACCTTCACTTTGCTAGGAACAAATTTGGATGCACACAAGGAATAAATTTTCAAGGACATGACAAATTTCAAAAGTTGCAGTCCAGTGAAGCTGATATAATCTTGGTCTACAGATTCTGTGGTATAAGAAAGATGCTTTTAAACCATTAGGGTTGTGCGAATATTTGGTATACTGAAATGACAACAAAAAATGACAACTTTCATATCTTGTTTTAGTAATAAATTTAGTTGCCAAAAGCTGTAACGAAACAAAATACCTCGATTTCAACAAATATTCGGGTATATAGTGAAAATATTAATTTAGTGTACCAAAATAGAAAATAATNCAAAATACCTCGATTTCAACAAATATTCGGGTATATAGTGAAAATATTAATTTAGTGTACCAAAATAGAAAATAATCTTGTTTGCTTTTTATTATATAACTAAAACTACTTTATAAAACAAAAATTTTAATATAGGCAAAAACCACTGTGGTAAATACTCCATATCCTCAATTTTTTGTTTGGTTTGCAACAAATTTGTTATAATGAATAACTCGCTAAAATGTTATAAAATTCATTGAACTTTCGTTAAAATTGAGTGCACAACCCTAAAACCACAGAAGCCAAAAACATTTCTTCCTCCTTTGTCTTCCAAAATTATGACATTTAGTATACAGTACTTCGTTCTTTAAAAATGGCAATAAAAAATTGCTGGATCTAACTTCCACAAACTGTGAAATATTTTACAGGGAGCACAAATTTTCAAAGAAATATGTAATTGATTTAAGTAACTACAGATGGTAAAAAACTGACCAATTTAGTGATTTATTTTCAATCATAAAGGGAAATTTTGATATACTGCACGTTCCCTCCAAAAAATTGTAGAAGAAAAAGTTGGTAAATATAATATGTTAGTGCACCATTTGCCCTATACTGTTACAACAGTTTCTGTGAGGCATTCTGAAATTAGATGTATGTCTCGTCCGAAGTATGCAAAGTGAAACACGTGGTCTGTCTTGATGCAGTCAAATTTACCCGACCTATGGACTGTATGGTTAAAAAATTGGGTCGTTTTGGTGATAGCGAGCAAATTTCTTGTGGTCTAGCTGTGCTTCNTCTATGGACTGTATGGTTAAAAAATTGGGTCGTTTTGGTGATAGCGAGCAAATTTCTTGTGGTCTAGCTGTGCTTCAAGGGCTTGTACTGTAAGCTACACGTGGGCTGGCTTCCTGACTAGGTGTTCGGGAGGTAGCATACGCTCCCAGTCTACTTCTGCTTCCCCTTTGTCGGCGAGTTCATTAAGTCGGCCTGGGCAGTGCTGAATTTCCAAAGTTAGCTCCTGCAGAAGCAAAGTCCATCAGCCTAACTTCGATTTTGTGGCACTTGCGGTATGTAGCCACATTAATGCCCTGTTGTTTGTACGTAAAATGAATGGGGGCATCTTCCAGGTTATATCTGAACTTTTTAATGACCTATAGCTAAGCATTATTGCTTATTACTGTGGTACCGCCGCTGCGTGTTGGATACCAGAGTGCTTGAATAAGCAATCATACATTTGTTTTACCCTGCATCTTCCTGATACAGTGCAGCACCCAATCCGACCCCACTTGCGTCAGTCTGCAGAAATAGAGGTGTGTCGGACATCTGTCTGTGCAACATCACGGGCTCGGCGAACTAGATTTCAAAGCTTAAATGCCTGGTCAAGTTCAGGTGTCTATTTCTAAGCCTGGTCTTTTTGGAGCAGTTGATTAAGGGGTCCCATTAAGCCAGTAATGTTTGGGATGAAATNGTCTATTTCTAAGCCTGGTCTTTTTGGAGCAGTTGATTAAGGGGTCCCATTAAGCCAGTAATGTTTGGGATGAAATCGCTAAGCAGGTTGCATATGCCTAGAAACTGGCGCAACTGCTTTCGGTTTCAGGAGGCGTTAGCTTCGCTAATCGCATAGATTTTTTCTGTTTGCAGGAAGTTTCCCTCTGGTGTAACGTGGTGTCCCAAGAATTCGACCTCGCGTTCGCCAANTAGATTTTTTCTGTTTGCAGGAAGTTTCCCTCTGGTGTAACGTGGTGTCCCAAGAATTCGACCTCGCGTTCGCCAAAGTGGCATTTGCCTGGCCGGCATGTCAGGCCATGAAGCTCGAACAGTTGCAGATGTCTCATGTGGTTCTCCCAANAAAGTGGCATTTGCCTGGCCGGCATGTCAGGCCATGAAGCTCGAACAGTTGCAGATGTCTCATGTGGTTCTCCCAAGAATCTGAGTAAATTATCACATCGTCCAGATATGCATGACACAAATCTCCTATATATACTGTCAGGACGGCAGCCAACATGAGTCGTTAAAACGTAGCAGGGGCATTTTTCAGCCCAAACAGTATTACGTTAAATTGGTACACTTCCCAGTCAAGGGCTGTAAATGCGGCATACTTTCGTGATTCCTCTTGTACGAGGATCTGCCAATACCCACAGCGCAAATCAAGCGCACTAAAAATGTTAGATTTGCCCATAGCCTTTAGTGTGTAACCCACATTGATAGGGGTGCGACTATTGGTTGCATGATTTTATTAACGTTGTGATAGTTCATGCAGAACCTCAATGTTTGATCTCGGGTAGTAACCGCAGTGTGATCATTTCTATGTTGGTCTCTTCGGATTGGCCTGGCTTTAAGTGCTGAAGTAGCAGTACCTTGTGCCGAATAAAAATTTCAGCTTCTTCTCTGAGTTTTTGGTAATGGCTTGGTCAGTTGTGACAGCACTGATTTCCCCAAATATGGACGGTTAGGCTCTGAGAATTTATCCCAGTGTGTATCAAATTTGCTATGGCGATACCACCATTGGCGAGCCTTGCCCTCCAGCTGGGCTTTGGCTTTCGGGAGCTTGATGCGTGTGAATTCGGCTTTGCATGCCCCTATGAATTGTTGCAGGTCTTCCTGAGTTTCCTGGCGTATTCGGGGATTGTCAATACCTCTTCCTCAATTGGTCTAGTTTCTTGAGGTGGGCTATACGCTCGTGCGTGTCTCTGGGCTGTGCAACATACGGTGCAACTATACGTAAGCCCTTCCATGTCGCGGGCTTGATCTGGTCAACCTAAGTATTTAAAACGGTTAGGGGGNTTCAAGGTACTCTGTATAGTCCTTCCCCGGTGCAGTGAGCTGCATCGCAAAGAGCTTGACTCTCCTGACATCTGGGGCAGCGGAATTCTAATACGTCCGTGTCCTTTTCCTTTTCCTCCCATACTAAGCAAAGGTAGTGGTAATTGTTGCTGCAGTGTGTACATTGGATGGTCAGATTTCCCTCTCCGGTACAGCTAGGCAAGGAACATGGTGTGGTATCAAGGTTCTCCTCATTCGGCGAGGTACTCCGGCTGTTCTCGGTTGCCATACTAAAAGCACTACTCTGGATTTTGGGCGCTACGGAGTTATCGACACTCTCCAAAGTGTTCTAGGTTTACATGGAGTGGCGTTTGCTCTTCTCGGCAGTGAGGCTCTTCTTCGGATGTTCCCTGGTTTCACTAGCTCCACCAGAGCTTCGTGAGGCTTCACGTTGGGGGCCAAGAAATAACTTCACGCCAATACCCTCAACGTGGAAAAATGAAGGAGTACTGATCCAGTATCCCTCTAGAGATTAGGGAAACTGAGTCTCCTTAACGAGGATTTTAAGGGGGCTGTTTGGGCGGACGTGGTTGCACCCTGGGGGCGTCTTGCCCCATCAGAGTGCGTAGCTGGGCGCTGAGGGTTATGCTATCCCTTTTATGGCCCGCCNCACCCTGGGGGCGTCTTGCCCCATCAGAGTGCGTAGCTGGGCGCTGAGGGTTATGCTATCCCTTTTATGGCCCGCCTGGTGATTGGGCATTTAGGAATAACTGTGGGTACACAGCTATGCACTGTCAGTAATGTTACGTTAAGTTCAGAGGATAAAAATAAAAGAAGAGTAGAGTATTATGATTGAGTGGATTTAATGGGTGTCCTGTAGGCCCAGGCACGACTGTAATGGTGGTTTAAAATTACGTAGCAGCGTGGGGGAGGACAGGTTCTGGCGTGGTCCGTCTAGGAAGGAATCTACTCTTCCTTGGGGTGAAACCTGGCCGGAGTCCTATTGATTGATCGGCGCTGCAGAGTGCCCTTCACGATGGACGGTGCTCGGGCCTATAGCGACTTGGGGAGAGGGCCCTCTGATTCCCCTGGGTGAGAAGTTGAGTGAGCAGCATGACCAGCTACAGACCTCAACTGCCTCTCTGGATTCACAGCGTTCCCTAAGAAGGACCCTACGGCTCTCAGTAACTGGCTTGACCAGCTTGTAGCCTGAGAGTCGTAGTGACTTCACGTGTTTGTTCTCCTCAAGCCTCAGGAGCCCCAGAGAAAAAGTCTCTCTCCCCTTGCCACAGCGGCGCTAGAGAGCAGCATGACCAGCTAGCACTAGACACCAAACATTGACAAGAAGTGGGAGTGCCCTTCAGTGGGAACTTTGGTTCGAAACTATATCACGGTGATTGTACATGCGCCGAGAAGTAGGTGAGTGGATATGCTCACAGAAGGCAAGGGTAAGGGAGGTGAAAGCGAAAGAGAATGATTAGACCAAAAAAAGGTTAATTGATCGATATATGTTTTACTTCGTCAACAGGAGTTTACAAGACATATATCTCCGACCTGTGCCCGCTAACGTCTGATGGACGAGGGACCAAGTTCGCCAAGCTGCTTGCCGCAGAGCGGCTACGAGATATCGATCGAAGTTCAGGGCGAGAGCGACCCCAGTACAACTACGCCCGGCGTGGACGAGGCACGTAGCCAACACTCTAAGCAAGAAGGCTCCACGATAAGAACTTCTGCCTAGTGTATTGAGAAACACAAGTTTTAACAATAGTAACTTATTACGGCTACGTTTAATTGTTACTGCCTGCAAACTGCCCTGTCTGGAGGGCATGCGTAGNTTAACAATAGTAACTTATTACGGCTACGTTTAATTGTTACTGCCTGCAAACTGCCCTGTCTGGAGGGCATGCGTAGGAATAAATACACTCAAGAAACAAGCAAACGAGGGGTGGCTGGAGCAGGCTGCAAGGAGGGGGAAACCTCCCCTGATGTGCGGTGAGTATGCGCGTTAGGTGCCTGCCGGCCAGGGCTAGGCAAGTGAGGGAGTGGTCCACCTACTCATACTGGAGCGTGGCGTTCGGTGCTACAGTACACTAAGGGGAGCACCAGAGGCTGAGGCTTGGATATGTATCCGACAGCGCTCGTGGCGCATCAAACTAATCTGTGGCAGTTTGCAGAGCAAGTCTTGTGTTTGTGGGAAGAAGCNATCCGACAGCGCTCGTGGCGCATCAAACTAATCTGTGGCAGTTTGCAGAGCAAGTCTTGTGTTTGTGGGAAGAAGCCAGAATTTTGTACTCAAAGTGGAGAATGGTTCTGAATTTACTTAAGCCTTTCATGATATGGGACCNTGGGAAGAAGCCAGAATTTTGTACTCAAAGTGGAGAATGGTTCTGAATTTACTTAAGCCTTTCATGATATGGGACCACCAGGGGTATAACTGAGTTGTTGACCATGGTTTGTGTTCTAGTATTGAGGAGATGGCTTGCTGAATCTGTGAATGAGGGGCCTAGGGTAGCCCCTGTCTAAGAATGCTCTGGCTAATTGTTCACACCGTTTGTTGAGATCACTGTTGATGGAGCAGATATGTGTGGCTGTGGTGGTAACACTGTAGAGAAGAGATTTTTTTTTNATTTGTTGAGATCACTGTTGATGGAGCAGATATGTGTGGCTGTGGTGGTAACACTGTAGAGAAGAGATTTTTTTTTAGTATGGTATGTGTGGTAGCTGTCGAAATGTACGTACAGGAATTTGCTAGGGGTTTGGTGTGTATATCATTTTGAATTGTGCCATTGTGGAGTGTGTGTTCAATCCAGGAATATGTCATGTGTTTTGGAGCGAACTGTGTGTGCTTGGGAGTACTCAGTGGAAGTCCATTTCATCAAGATGTCGTAGATGAAATACATCCAGCAGTGTGATTGGGTTGGTTGGTGACTGACAAAGTTTTCTTCCAACCTGCCCATAAACAGATTGTCAAAGGATGGGGCCATACCTGTACCCACTGCTGTGCCTGAATGTAGTGTGTATATTGGAATTTGAAGTTGTTGTTATCGGGGATTAACCTGGCAAGTTCGACAAGAAATGCTGTAAAAGGTTTGCTATGTGGGGGTCTTTGCTTGAGGAAATAGTCTATGGCAGACAATCCAGATGAGTGGGTGATGTTAGTATATAGTATAGCAACATTTATGGCGACCATGTATGCATCTTGGGGGATGGTGACCAAGTGTCTCAATCGTTCAAGAAAGTGGCCAGTGTCCTTGACGTTGGACAGAAGCTGCTGTACCCAAGTGCTGAGATTCTCTATGTGGGGCTGCCAATTCCTGTTATGATAGGATGTCCCGGGGGATGGCCATTGTTTCTTGTGTATTTTCTGAAGTAGTTACGAAACTGGTGTGGTTAATTTTTCCGGGGTGATCAGTATGATTGAAGCCTCATATAGGTCGGTCTTGGAAGGGGCCCTGAGACACAAGCAATTGGTAAATATGGTCGCAAAGTCTGGTGGCTGGGTTTCTAGTGGACGTTTGTAGGTAGATATGTCCTTGAGATGGTTCTCTGCTTTCAGAATGTAGTCAGTTTTGTTAAGTAGGTAATTCATTAGGAATTAGTTAATCCATTTATAACAACATCNTCTGCTTTCAGAATGTAGTCAGTTTTGTTAAGTAGGTAATTCATTAGGAATTAGTTAATCCATTTATAACAACATCCAGGCAGCCTACGGGCTTCAATTAAAGATAATTACAGCTNTTCATTAGGAATTAGTTAATCCATTTATAACAACATCCAGGCAGCCTACGGGCTTCAATTAAAGATAATTACAGCTGCAAAACTATACTCAAAAGATATACCTGCAACATTTTTGTTTACCATCCACTCCCTAGTTTGTCAACTGGCCGCTAGGTTCACTACCAACAGCGCCCATCCACTATATTGGAGTGCCCTATAACTCGCCGCCCTATGAAGTTCCAGCAAAACATCACAATTGCATGAAAAATGTGCTGTGCTTTGTGTGTGTGCCTATTGACTAGTACTAGACTGTGAATACTTGTACTTCTGTCCTTTTATATAATTAATTCGGAAATTATGATTTAAGTTTCTTTGTTAGTCTATAATTTTGAACCTATCGATACACAACTGTGCATAACATGTTATATCCACAAAAGTTATTAACATAGTTCATGAAGGAAATGTATGACGAAGTTGTTTATTAAGCAGTAATAATGCCACAACATAGGCTACCAGTAATATACAGTATAAAAAGGACAGAAGTTCAAGCACTGACAGTCTAGTACTTGTGAACAGGCACACACACAAAGGACGACATTTTTCACGCTGTTGCACAATTGCAAAGTATCGCTGGCTTGGTCTGCTTCATCGGGCGGCAAGGTGTAATGTGATGTAGTAATGGAATAATTTCACACACTAACCTTGACAAATGATGCGTACTGACTTATTTACTACATACAACTTTGCCTCATCTTCACGTGACAACATGTCACCCTGAGAGGGGTGAGAACCCAGTACGACTTGCTACCAGAGCCCACCAGAATGCCCCTAGACAAGGGGCACCCGTGGACATGGCAGTCAAGACGTATGCATGCACCAGTATGTCAGATGTCACGTGTCTGTTTACCACCCCCGCATGTGATAGAATCCAGCCCAGTGTTGCCCCTAAGCTCGTGGGAGCGACACTTCCCACATACAAGAAAAACAGCAAATCCAGTCTCCCTCGAGAGATTACGGCCTTCGCCGCTACGGGAGGAGCTCCAGCTCGAAGATACCCGATCGGCCGAAGGACCCACNAGACAAGGGGCACCCGTGGACATGGCAGTCAAGACGTATGCATGCACCAGTATGTCAGATGTCACGTGTCTGTTTATCACCCCCGCATGTGATAGAATCCAGCCCAGTGTTGCCCCTAAGCTCGTGGGAGCGACACTTCCCACATACAAGAAAAACAGCAAATCCAGTCTACCTCGAGAGATTACGGCCTTCGCCGCTACGGGAGGAGCTCCAGCTCGAAGATACCCGATCGGCCGAAGGACCCACNACCTCGAGAGATTACGGCCTTCGCCGCTACGGGAGGAGCTCCAGCTCGAAGATACCCGATCGGCCGAAGGACCCACAGCCGGCCACCACATAGGCGAGCGCACAGCCCCAAAACGCCACTTGAAACTCAGCAGTCTGCTCCACCACATGTGCTGGAGCTCTCTGCTTATACCGCCATCCTCACAAAGGACCATCACTACCTTCACGACACCCAGATCAGCCAACTCATTCCGTCCAACACGTTCTTATTTTCGCCAGTTGGAGTGATAGGACTGATACTGGTGGCATGACCCCTTTGGCTAGACATCTCAATCAGCCCACCACTCGATCAACCACGTTATTATTTTCGCCGGTTGGAGCCATAGGACTGAGTCTGGGGAGACTAGCCCCGACTGGCTATACATATAGCTAGGGAATTCGTCGCCTGCTCTTCTTTACGTGGTAGACCGTTGTACCTACCTATATGCCCTTCACCCATAGGAGTGGTGCAAAGTGGAGAGCTAAGAGGGCAGCTACTGCCCTCTGCAGTCTATCCCCACCAGAACGAGCTGAAGCCACCCAACAACTGGAGAGGCTTCACCTCCCAGTCCCCTACGGCCCTCTTTCAGCCACCCCACAAGACCGCCGGCGAGCTGCACCCAATCGTCGTGAACCTTCGACTGGGACTTCCAGTGCCTCTGGGCAATGCTAACCAATGCTTCCGAACCATGAGCCTACTGCAGGCACCCACCAGCTCCAGCACCACCACTGCCCAAGGACCGGGCCTTTGTTTCAGCCAGCAGCAGCGACCGAACCAGAAGCTACCCCAGGGCAGAGCCCCTGCAGGTAAACGAATGTCTGTGTCTAAACCAGCAGTGCCGAGAGCTGCTAAACCCACACCTGACTTTGTACAGTGCCGCAAAGCCACAGGCCCCGGCTTGTACTACAACCGAGGTCCAATCAGCAGCCAATAAGTAAAAACCTCACCACAGTTAGTTAGCCCATGCCTCTGCCTGGCACAATAGAACCTTGTCTGACAGTGACATCGTCGTCAGTCAAACCGACGTCACGTCTCAACCTGATGGTAACACTATAGCAGCACTAGGCACTAATAATCATCTATTGACTGTCNTCAAACCGACGTCACGTCTCAACCTGATGGTAACACTATAGCAGCACTAGGCACTAATAATCATCTATTGACTGTCGCAAGTTTTCTAACGAAAAAGGAACACCAACCAGTCTAACTGCACAAAATTATAACGGAGCCATTATTAACCTGTAGATTCAAATTTATCCCATTGTTTTCACTGAAATGACTTTAGAAAAGTTTTAATTAAGCCAATGAAGGTCCCGCCTGCCTGCATCATTTTTCTTCTTCTCTGACCAAGAAGTGTGGAAGCCACACGGGTTACATTGGCATGCTCTATAAGAGAGCAATCGCAGCTACGCTTTGGACTGGCGCGCAGTGTTCTCATAGTGCTGCATTATAAAATTGTACAATGGGACTTTCAGCAGTGACCCTATCGCTTTATTGATGAAAAGTCTGTAGCAAAGTTCAATACAGGCACTTATCGTAGTTTGGCTAGTGTCCGGCTAGTAAGTTTTAAGATAAAGCAGTACAAAAAAGCCATTTATAACTATATTGGAGGGCTCCAAAATATTATATACAGCATGCATGGTAGCTTCAAAGTAACATTCTTTTCTCATCTGGGTTGTGCCTTTTCATATACAAACTTACTGGAGGCATGTTTAATGGTTTTGTCAAAAAACCAGGATTTCAAAAACTCTGCAACGCAGTTCAGGTGTCAGGAAGGCAGAACCCTTTGATGCGCCGCCATGTGCATTGTCATTCACCCGATCTAGATTCGCCACAGTCGCGGCTCACTTATAAGAAGAGCCATTACACNGCCGCCATGTGCATTGTCATTCACCCGATCTAGATTCGCCACAGTCGCGGCTCACTTATAAGAAGAGCCATTACACCGCACATGCCACAGTTCACCTAGAAGCCCAGGGTTGGCTCAATCCAGATGATGCATCCTGTTGTGCAGAAACTCGCTTCGCACCACAATGCCGCTTTCTACTCTCTAGCCTTTGACCGCTAGAGGGGAACAAGCTGCCAGCTTCGGCCGCCTTCGACCATCTCTGCCAGTTCTCAGCCGCCCTCTCTCTCAGTGACCTCTCTGCAATCCCCACACCCCCTAGGCTGGCCCCGTGCGCCACGTATAAATAGAGCTCGCAGCCCGCAGTTTGAGGCTGTCTCGCGTCATTCCTTCGCAGAATGTTATTCTGCCAGAGAGTCAACAGACTTCAAGTCGTCACTGCTACACACAGCCATGTCAACAGTCTTACTCGGTATTACACCACCATACTGCTCGCCAGNGACTTCAAGTCGTCACTGCTACACACAGCCATGTCAACAGTCTTACTCGGTATTACACCACCATACTGCTCGCCAGCGCACTGAAACCGCAGTGCATCTGGCTACCTTGTAGCTCAGCAGTAGTTGACATGAGTCTTAGTATCGCCAACATGGGGTAGCCCTCACCCTCGCGCATCTTTTGAGACTAGGAAATATACCCATTGGCATCCAGGNGGCTACCTTGTAGCTCAGCAGTAGTTGACATGAGTCTTAGTATCGCCAACATGGGGTAGCCCTCACCCTCGCGCATCTTTTGAGACTAGGAAATATACCCATTGGCATCCAGGGTACAGGCTGGTTTGTGTGTGTTTACTGACCAGTCAATAAACAGACATAATCTAAATCCTGCTCCCACTATCTCCTGCTTCGTCACCATACTCTTTTACAGTACATTCTTGCAGGAGCAGTTACGAGCCAGAACCGTCGTTCCCTACCTCAGCCCTCTGAAGAACTGTCTCGATGTGGAGCTTAGGATGCCCGTCTTCCTGGGTTACACAGCAGCAGTCATTTCCTTGAACTATCGCCCCCTCCAATACGTGCCTGGGTCCCCCAGCTACATCCCGCTCGCCAAGTAGACACGAGAACGGAAGCCCCGAACCTGCTACTGATACCTTCTGTTTGGTGCTTTGGTCCGCCAGCAATGCCTCGCTCGCCTAGCCACTAGACTGAAGGCCAGTAAGTAGTCCAGGCTGCCTACCCCATACGACAGTCCCTCATTTCTTTCAGGCCGTGTCTACTCCTTGGAACACCCACTGTTAACCTCTCTGTATTGTCACCCCTCTTATGCCTCATCACAGAGCNCGAGAACGGAAGCCCCGAACCTGCTACTGATACCTTCTGTTTGGTGCTTTGGTCCGCCAGCAATGCCTCGCTCGCCAAGCCATTAGACTGAAGGCCAGTAAGTAGTCCAGGCTGCCTACCCCATACGACAGTCACTCATTTCTTTCTGGCCGTGTCTACTCCTTGGAACACCCACTGTTAACCTCTCTGTATTGTCACCCCTCTTATGCCTCATCACAGAGCNTGGCCGTGTCTACTCCTTGGAACACCCACTGTTAACCTCTCTGTATTGTCACCCCTCTTATGCCTCATCACAGAGCTGGGTGGGGGAAAGCAGCCAAGCAGGGGCTAGTCCTGGTTGGAGTCCTGGGGAGTACGGATCCAGGTGAGAACCGGGTGTACTCCATACTTACGCAAAATTCAAACTTTCAGTTAATGCAAAGTATTGTGGTAGGACAATTTAGATACTGATTCTGCCAATTCTCCTGTGACTGTTCAGGTGTTTCAGATGCCCTTAAAGCAGCCTGTCGTTCTGCTTCTTCTTCCAGTCNTGCCAATTCTCCTGTGACTGTTCAGGTGTTTCAGATGCCCTTAAAGCAGCCTGTCGTTCTGCTTCTTCTTCCAGTCATAGTTGGGTCTGAACAGGCATTTCGAAGGCTCTTAATAGAGCTTGATGCTTAGACTGTTCATCTAAATGCAGCTGCATTTGTTCACACATTTCTGAGGCTCTCAAAGCGGCTTGACGCTCTGCCTGTTCATCTCGATGGAGTTGAGTATCGGCAGGAGTCTCTAATATCCTGAGATGTTACTGGTGCGCGGCCTGTTCTTCGAGCCTTTCCTGAATATGAGCAGGCGATTCAGCGGCTCTCAAAGCAGCTTGATGCTGTGCTTGCTCTTGTCTTCTCAGTTTGGCATCTTCAGACAACTCTTGCGATCTAGTAAATCTTTTCGCTTGTGCTTGAGACAATGCTTTTGAAAGACTTGATTTTCGTTTGAGAGGCATTATTTATTTAACAGACTATGAAGAAGGAGAAGAAGTAGAAAAAAAAACAGTCGAAAAAGTAAACAAAAACCAAACCAACAAGTTCAATTCAAAGTGCAAATCAGTGAGTAAATTTTTTGATATAGTTTCTTGCGATAAAAAGTAGCCAATATCACCTTTCAGCCCTCCAACTATTTCTGTGCGAGAAATTACGTCGATCTGTTGCTCGGTTGCGACGTTGCATTGTTATTCAGTTTGTGTACTTTTTCATTTTTCAATACGAATTTCCCAGAGGGAATGAGATATTTTCTCGGAATAAAAAGTAGTCTATGTCACTTCCCGGCCCTCCANATATAGTTTCTTGCGATAAAAAGTAGCCAATATCACCTTTTAGCCCTCCAACTATTTCTGTGCGAGAAATTACGTCGGCAAGAAATTACGTCGGCAAGAAATTACGTCGATCTGTTGCTCGGTTGCGACGTTGCATTGTTATTCAGTTTGTGTACTTTTTCATTTTCCAATACGAATTTCCCAGAGGGAATGAGATATTTTCTCCCTTATTTTTCATCAGATACAGTGAAGGGGGCCCTCCAACTATCTCTGTGCAAAAAAATCACATCGATCCGTTGCTCCGTTGCGACATGAAAGAAGGACAAACAAACAAACACACTTTCGCATTTATAATAATAGTATAAATATTCGAGCGNTCCGTTGCGACATGAAAGAAGGACAAACAAACAAACACACTTTCGCATTTATAATAATAGTATAAATATTCGAGCGAATACGGTAACTTGGTTACTCGCAGGGTCCGTCACTAGTTTTGTTGAACACAGTATGGGTTTCCTTGGGAGCTACTCTATAAACTTGTAACGTTGGCAGCCATAACAATTTTTGACACCTGGCGGAAATAATACACAATTAACTATGTATGGTGAAGAAAGATAGGTGTAATTACACTTCTTTCAGTTTTGAATCATGAAAATAAATGTAGATGAAATAAACGACTGTGGACAACAGAATGGTTAGCCTGAAGAAACAAAAACAGTAGTTTACTGGTAATGCTTTTTGAATAATTGGGGTGAGTACATAGATAATTTCAGAACTGTATACAAACATGTTTCTTCAATGCATTCGTATCTGTTCTTTAGTACACTTTTCCATGACCATAGGTTAAGAAAACGCCGCCAAAAAAATATAGTTACATGATTCATCATCTTGCTCTCATTGACTCAGATAGAAACCGAGCAAAGAAATGNCGCCGCCAAAAAAATATAGTTACATGATTCATCATCTTGCTCTCATTGACTCAGATAGAAACCGAGCAAAGAAATGCGCAGAGAAAATAGCACCATTCCAATTACCAAAAAAGAGTAGACTAGTCAGAAAAACTGCACGTAGGCATCAATATTTCCAGTGGACGATCTTGTCCAGCAGCAAGCAAGACTCCAAGAATGCGATAATAGTAAGGAAAATCGTTCCGTGTGCGGCAAACTTTACTGCCAATGATTTTTTTCTGTGCTTCATTAATTAGTGCAACAACACAATTTGAGGAAAACATTTANGGCAAACTTTACTGCCAATGATTTTTTTCTGTGCTTCATTAATTAGTGCAACAACACAATTTGAGGAAAACATTTAAAGGTGTCTGATTGACTTGCGTAAACATGACAAATAACTGGTCTCAAACTCGGTCATTTTAATCAATTATGATCAATAGTATATTGCAGCATAATTTATTCTAAAAAAAAATTAAACATTAGTAAGTGATATTTTAAAGCATCCCAATAAAAAATTGGTCCAGCTTTGAGCATGATGCATGGCAGGCGCTAGGAGGCGGCATACCTTGCGAGGGCAGAGGAGGTGTGGGGTGAAGAGCGTCGCCAGTGTGTCTGCGGCCATCTTGTTGCTAGGACGACTGGCAGCCAGATGTAGCAGTCCCAGCAGGTCCCTCAGTAGTGCCCTGTTCTCTCCCGGGAGCAGCAGCAGGAGCAACTGGAGTGCCAGGAGCAAGCGGGGCTCCCTCCCCCCGGCTCCGCACAGCTCTGCGACAAGACATCATCCAGTGACATGCATCACTAGGCATGAGACAACCAATCAGTGATAGTTACAAACCCATCACACTGCATGACCTTCTAGCAATCTGAACTGTGTGTAGATCATTACAATCAATGGATCCCTCTTATTTAAAGTCTTTGTGCATACAGAGAAACCGTGTTATCATGAGTATGGGAAAAAAACAACACATTTGCTGTAGCAATAATTTTTTAACACACCACAGAGTGTTCTGTACTAATTATAAGGTTACTATTTTTAATGGGTGGCTTTTTAATGTTCTCATGCGCTGAAACAATAACATCACTCTTTCCCAGAGTTGAATCGCATGTAAATGTTTTCAATTTCGGTTTGTAAACAGCCATGTAGAAATATAAATTTTTTCGCTTTCACCCTTTGACATTGTTTACATTTCAAACGAGGACAAACAAAGGAAATAGAAAGAGAATGCAGTTGTGCAATGANTTCACCCTTTGACATTGTTTACATTTCAAACGAGGACAAACAAAGGAAATAGAAAGAGAATGCAGTTGTGCAATGAGGTCAGATTTATAAGTTGTATGTATCCTTCATATGGTTCAGATAACTGCAACAGGTTTATTTTCAGTATTTGTTATTTGCATTTACAAATAAGGGAAAAAAAAGTTTTTCNGGTTCAGATAACTGCAACAGGTTTATTTTCAGTATTTGTTATTTGCATTTACAAATAAGGGAAAAAAAAGTTTTTCTCAAATACATATATTATAATTTTAATAACTTTTACGTGAAATATGGTCATGGGTGGAAAATGCTAGAGGTCTGTGAATCACCATTTTTAAAACAATCAAATTTCAATTTTAATGAAATATTATTCCCAAACAGTTGCAGTTATTAGATAACAGTACATTTATAGTCAGCCAAAATCTCTGTTTTGGAAACTCAATTTTCAAAAACTAAGTTTTAGTTAAGTGTTTATACAGTCATACAAAACTCCGTTTTGAAAACTTATGTTTCATATGTTGTTTTATGTTGGAAATCACTAGCATGAAAGCAAAAAACAATTAATCCTTTTTGTTATGGTGATACAAAAAGGAAATACATTTTACAGAAATTCATAAATATGACTAAAAAGTTATTTAAAGTCGCATACATTGCTTGATNACAAAAAGGAAATACATTTTACAGAAATTCATAAATATGACTAAAAAGTTATTTAAAGTCGCATACATTGCTTGATTAAACATTATTAATCATAAAACCATATCTGGTAACTTTTTTTATGATGCAATATATTTATTGTGTATTTGTTATTTTCGTACCTACAGCAAAATTATATAATCACTTTGCATTTACACACATAATTTTTAACAAATTAAACATCTTGTTTTACACTTCAACATATCCTAGTTGTACATTTCATACCATATTTACAAACGAAACCAAAGNTTAAACATCTTGTTTTACACTTCAACATATCCTAGTTGTACATTTCATACCATATTTACAAACGAAACCAAAGTTTCTTTGTTTATACTGCACACGAAACCTAAGATTCAATGTGAAACTTGAATTACAAACCTTGGTTNACAAAAAGGAAATACATTTTACAGAAATTCATAAATATGACTAAAAAGTTATTTAAAGTCGCATACATTGCTTGATAAAACATTATTAATCATAAAACCATATCTGGTAACTTTTTTTATGATGCAATATATTTATTGTGTATTTGTTATTTTCGTACCTACAGCAAAATTATATAATCACTTTGCATTTACACACATAATTTTTAACCAATTAAACATCTTGTTTTACACTTCAACATATCCTAGTTGTACATTTCATACCATATTTACAAACAAAACCAAAGTTTCTTTGTTTATACTGCACACGAAACCTAAGATTCAATGTGAAACTTGAATTACAAACCTTGGTTTCGAAATACGGTGAAAACTATTTTGGCGGTGTTTATACCGTACACAAACTCTGCTTTCCGAAACCTAGGTTACCAAAACTCTGGTTTCAGGTGTAGGTATAAACGTATTGTAAGAAATAAAAATGTCTTGAATATTGTGATTGATAAAGTGCAGTGAATAGGATTTTTTAAATTTTGCATTGCCTTTTTTGTTAACTTTCCAGGCATATTTATTAGAGTTACATTTATAAATATATTCATTTGTAATTTTCATGGAAAAATATTTAAGTGAAAAACTTGCGAGTGTTGTTGGCAACGTTGCATCGCGAATTGATATCTCAAAAATATGGCACCGCTGTTTTTTGTGGTTGCTGGTCATTCATTACCAACATGACTGCCGCCATAAAAACTACAATTGCTTGCTTAACATCTAATAAAAATTCTACAGCAAAGATTTCATACACATAACGCGTGACGCTTATTTGACATAGATATAAACACGACTTCGCCTCATCTTTACATATCATCATGCTAACTCAGGTGAGGTTTGAACCCCAAAACGACTTGCCTTGCTACGAGAGCCTACCATTATGCCCCAAGATGCTAGGGCACCCATGAACATATCAACCAAAATCATTTCGCCNACTTGCTACGAGAGCCTACCATTATGCCCCAAGATGCTAGGGCACCCATGAACATATCAACCAAAATCATTTCGCCCTTATGTCAGACGTCATGCCAACCCCCTCACGTTTGAGAGAGGCTAGCCAAACAGCCCAGTTAAGCACCTAANCGCCCTTATGTCAGACGTCATGCCAACCCCCTCACGTGTGAGAGAGGCTAGCCAAACAGCCCAGTTAAGCACCTAAGCTCGCGCAGCAGAGGCAACCCAGCATTACAGAGACGCCTAGTTCCACCACGGACTGAGGCATTGCGCGCTGGCGANGCTCGCGCAGCAGAGGCAACCCAGCATTACAGAGACGCCTAGTTCCACCACGGACTGAGGCATTGCGCGCTGGCGAGCGCAACTCTGCCCACGGGAGGAGGAACTCTCCCCCGCAACTCCTGTGCCTCAGACGAGTCCGCGGGCGGGTGAATATATGTCCGTGCACCGCTGAGAAAAGGCAGTTCATCTCTAGCAGCTTGTTCCACTACCTCGTGTGCTGGAGCTCTCTGCTGACCCCAACGTCTTCGCGACCTACCAGAAGCTCTTCAAGACCTGCACTAGCAAACCCCGAAGAAGTCTTCAACCCCCCCTCAACATGCACTACTATCCTTCTGGTAGTGCCACCCGAAGTCCCTACTGGACAACAGCATTGAGATATTTAGGGACAGTTAGTATCATAGCTACTTAGCCGCATCTGCTCTTGTTCAGTTTAGACCCAGGTCCCTTCACCTGGTTAACNCGCATCTGCTCTTGTTCAGTTTAGACCCAGGTCCCTTCACCTGGTTAACAAAGCTTACTTCGGTTCAATTCCTGGTTAGTTAGGAGATAGTACGGGACACCATGTTCATTCCTCACGGAATAAACACGCTTTCTAACAAACCTCCGAGTACTGATTGTAGGGTGACTGTGTTTATACCCCCCGTAGACGTCTGCCCACCAGGGGAAAGCAGAAGACTGCATCTATTACAACCCATTGCCGAACCTAGAGTAAGACTGCGGGCTCCCTAATCGGGCAAATGTACGTCACAAACATGGCCATTAAACGACCACCCATACTGTGCACCTGGTGTGCAGTACGGTAGAGCCACAACCACTAGTGACACAATCCACAAGGTGGCTAGTCAACCAGCCCAGTCAACTCACTTCATCCACTGCACTAAACTGTCACCAGAAGGAGTGATAGACTGGTTCTGGAGGTCTGCCCACCTTTGAACCTACACCCAACATCGTCGTCTGACACCCAGCGTAAACCCACAGTTCTAACCATCGCGCTGAACTGTCGCCAGTTGGAGTAATCGGGCACGACTCTGGTTGGCTTAGCCTCGGCTTGGTTATACACCTAGCCAGGGATCATAGTCGCCTGCTCTCGTTTCATGAGGTCGACTTTAGTACCTACCTGTATGCCTTACACCCAAAGGAGTGGTGCGAAGTGGCAAGCTAGGAAGGCAGNATGAGGTCGACTTTAGTACCTACCTGTATGCCTTACACCCAAAGGAGTGGTGCGAAGTGGCAAGCTAGGAAGGCAGTTACTGCCTCCAAATTCAACGGGAGCTGTAACCCAGCCCCAACTGCACTTTGCAGCATAACCCTCTGGGAATGAGCTGAAGCCACCAGTTGAAGAGGCCTATTCTCCTAGCTCCCTCCCACTCATTTCAGCCCCCAATAAAGACCAACGGCCGACCGCACCCGGTCGTCACTGACTTCCATCAAGGACACCACGTGCTGCTAGGGATCGCGAATTCCTGGTTCCAGAGAAGCCAGACCAGCAGCCCTCAGCAGGCACCCTTCAGCACCGCCAGCCGTAGCGGCACATCTGCCCAAGGACTGGGCACCAACTCCGGCCAACAGTAGCCGCACCAGCAGCAGAGCAAGGAGCTACCCTGGGCCACATCCCGTACAGGTAAACCCGCGGCAGTGTGCCAACCAGTAAGCAGGACAGCTAAGCCCACTACTGACTTTGTGCTGTGCTGTCAAGGCACAGGCCCTATCTTATATACCGGCCGGAGCCCGGTCAGCAGTCAATAAGGTCAGCCAGTTAAATCGCCAATGTCTCCGACAAAAACACAGAAACCTTGCCTGACCGTGACGTTGTCATCAGCCAGTCGACGTCACGTGTCGCACATATGTAGTGTATTTCCAGATTTTCCAGTTTTTTTTTTGTGTTTTGTGCTCTCTAAATGCATGATGTGTAGTCTAAAATGTTTATCGTTGTTATTTATTATTTTTTGTTACAAAGTATGAGTTAAGTGCAACATTGTGACGAAATCAACAACAGCTTATTTCGGAAGTGGTAAATTACATAAATAGGACTAAACGCAGGGCAGTAAGCAAAAAAACGTGAGTTGAAAATTTATTTTATTTGTGTTATGTATTAGTATTACTTGTGCATGTGTATATAATGTACTGTATACAGACTTCGTATGCCATGGTGAGTACAGTTGATACTTATACTTTTTTTTTGTTAATACTTCGTTGCTAAATGATCAGAGCATGTAATTTTCAGTGATGCTACCAAAAATTTTGTTCCATTAATGTGGTAAAAATTAAATTTTGGTTCAGCAATACAGACTTTTTTTTTTTACAAAGGAATTTTGACGGGACCACAGAAATTTTTTTTTGTGAACACAGACTTTCTTTTTAGATTCTAAAAATACATATATTTGTTTTATATTGTGGCGTAATTATGAATGCTAATTTAAACTGCGTATATGCTGGACACAATTGACTTAAGTGGTAGATGCTTCCAAAGTTTGAGAAAAATTTATTATTTATTGCCATATTTAGGAAATTGCTTCCGGGACAGAAACAAAGCAATGGTTAGTAGTATATATATATATAAAAGTTACCTGAACAATTCCCTATTTTTGCCTAGAGATTATGAATAGTAAAGTATATAAAAATCATATCCAAGGTTTTTTTTCTCTTGCATCAAATTTTTGTAAGCAAACAAAAAAGCAAGGTGGAGTTTGTATATATGTTAATACAGTGAAATCCCGATATTTCGCATCCAGATTATTCGTATATCCCGCCAATTCGTGCAAAATCGCTGGTCCCTTGAGAAAATCCCTTTAATTCGTAAAAAAACAATGCATTCCGGTCCCCTCGATGATACGTATTTATTTTGGTGTTCCAGCTCAATTAAAACGTCTTATAATTCTTATTTCCAACTTAAAAATCTCGTTAACTTGTAATGTTTTTAACCATAGACTGTACACCAGCTCTAGATTTATGCAACTAAGGCAGGGTAAAAAAGACCGGAAGGGTACTGAGGGACGTAGGAGGGTTTGAAGGGCAGGTAACGACGCAGAGTAGGCTGTGAGGCGATGTGTCTGTAATTCCCAGAACTAAGAGGCGCCTTGCTGTCCGGTCTACAGATATGAGAGGGTAGGAAGGAGCAGAGTGAGTGAAAAGTTAGTCAGTTCGGTCTTAGTCATGCCTCCGAAAAGAGCTAATAAGTTTCTTTCCATTAGAGAAAAAAAAAGAAATCATTAACGCCGTGGCCGGTGGTGATAAACAAATTGACGTGTACAAATGTTATAACGTTCCTCCTTCCACAATAACATCAATTCTGAAGTTGTTCCTGTTTTAGCGGAGGGTCTGTAGGGACAGCAAAGTAAAGCGCTTTACGACTGGCGAGTATCCACAACTAAAAGAGAATTTAAAAAAGTGGTTTACAGAAGCACGGAATTCGAATGTACCAGTTGGAGGAAACATTTTAAGAGAAAAAGCAAAATTTCCGCAGAAAAAATGGGAATTAAAGACTTTTGTGCGAGTGATGGTTGGTTTGATAGGCTTAAAAAAAGGCACAGCATATTTAAATTCTTCGAATGTGGGGAAAGTGCGAGTGTATCGGCTGACGTTTGTTCTGAGTGGAAAGACGAATTGGGAAAATAATCGATTCTTATGAGCCCAACAACATTTTTAATGCAGATGAGACGGGGTTATTTTATAAGTGTCTCCCCGACCGATCAATGTGTTTTAAGGAAGAAAAGTGTCATGGCGGAAAAAATAGTAAAGAACGTGTAACCATATTGTTGGCCGCCAACATGGACGGATCTGAGAAATTGAGACCGCTCATGATAGGCAAATCAGCCAAACCAAGATGTTTTAAAAACATAAAAACTTTTCCGATGACCTATCGTGCAAACAAAAAAGCGTGGATGACGGGCAAATTATTCAAGGCATCGATACGATCAGTGAATGCTGATATGGAGAAAAGACAGAGAAAAATTCTACTTTTCATGGATAATTGTAAGGCTCACAACACTACTTCTAAGCTGCAGCCTCTAGACCAGGATATAATTAAAACGTTCAAAACCTTTTACCGCAAGGAAGTAGTGATGCAACTCCTTGACAGCATCGAGGATGGGAAGGATCATAAAATCACCTTATTTTCANTTTACCGCAAGGAAGTAGTGATGCAACTCCTTGACAGCATCGAGGATGGGAAGGATCATAAAATCACCTTATTTTCAGCCATGAACATTGCTCACAAGGCGTGGAAAAGTGTTAGGGAAAGCACAATAAAAAACTGTTTTCGTGCTTGTGGATTCATGAAGGTGGAACTTTCATCAGCAGTTATTGAACTAGACTTAGAATTCCCTGTGAATTGGAATCGTCTTCCTCAAAATGAAGAAAATGCTATAACGTTTGAAGATTTCGTCCATTTTGACGATGGCCTAGCGATAGCGGGGATTCTAACTGATGACGAAATTGTGGCTCCATCTCAGGACATTGATGGTGAAGGTGATGACGAAGATGATGTGCCGACAATTACACCTAAAGTGGCTAAACAATACATCAACAACGTGCGCCATTTCTTAGCGAAATCAGACGTTGGCGATGAAGTATTTTCTGCTTTGAACATGCTTGACAAAGCCATCGACAATACCCGTCTGCAAGGCTTGCACCAAAAGAAAATTACAGATTTTCTTAAACATAAATTTTTAATGTGTTTTTTTATTGATGTAATTATTGATTTATATATACATATGCATACATAATATGTAGCCATGTGTTTATCATTACATATTAATGCAAATTTGCATTAATCTCGTTAATATGTATTTTTTCTTTTTTTTGCTCCCGATTATTGGTAATCCCGCTAATTTGAATATCTCGATAATTAATATTTAACATTCAGTCCCTTGACAATACGAATTATCGGGATTCTACTGTAATATGAAAAATTTTGATTGCATAGATGTAAGTAAATATTGCTCTGATTTGGATTTTGAATGTTTTTGTTCATGTGCTGAACTTAATGGTCATTCAACTTATAGACCACCTATAGGAAATTGTAATAAATTTTTGTTAGACAGCTTGTCTGTATTCTAAGCGATGTTTATAAACCTAACAGAAAAATTATTGCACGNTTGCTCCCGATTATTGGTAATCCCGCTAATTTGAATATCTCGATAATTAATATTTAACATTCAGTCCCTTGACAATACGAATTATCGGGATTCTACTGTAATATGAAAAATTTTGATTGCATAGATGTAAGTAAATATTGCTCTGATTTGGATTTTGAATGGTTTTGTTCATGTGCTGAACTTAATGGTCATTCAACTTATAGAGCACCTATAGGAAATTGTAATAAATTTTTGTTAGACAGCTTGTCTGTGTTCTAAGCGATGTTTATAAACCTAACAGAAAAATTATTGCACGTGGTGACTTTAATGTAAACTTTTCAGTGGATAGTGCACAAAAAAACTATTTAAATAGTATCACGAGGAGTTATAACTTGATTTGAGTTATTGATTTTCCTACATGGATCCAATTAATAAGGGTAGTATTATCAATTATTTTTTTATTGATGTCGATGCTGTACTTTTATGTGCAGCATTCCTACTTAATGCCTTGTCAGATCATGATGCCCAGTTATTAACTTATAATACACAGGTACCAATGAATAAAAGTAACAACATTAAAATCTTTACTAAACACAGACTTGTTACAAGAGAAACTTTGCTACATTTGAAGGCATCGCTATGCTCAGAATCAAGGAGTTTTTTAAAAATATAATTACTGATCCTAACATTTAGTTAGTATAATGAATTCTTAAATATGTACTATTACAGTTTGAATATTGTTGTCCTCTCAAAATTGTACTAAAACATGCTGATGATATTAATAGAAAACCGTGATTAACATTCTGAATTAAAAATTCTTGCAAAAATACACTATTTGCAATTAAAACAGTCAAATTCATCTCCTGATAAAATCCATTATAAACTGTATTGCAAGATTTAAAAAAAAAANTTGCAATTAAAACAGTCAAATTCATCTCCTGATAAAATCCATTATAAACTGTATTGCAAGATTTAAAAAAAAAAAATTGTTTAAAATGCTAAAAACAAGTGTTATGATGCTTGTATAAACAAAACGGCTAACCAAGCAAAAACTGTGTGGGACATAATAAAAAATACTTTTTACATGCACTGTTTCAGTATNTTGCAATTAAAACAGTCAAATTCATCTCCTGATAAAATCCATTATAAACTGTATTGCAAGATTTAAAAAAAAAAAAATTGTTTAAAATGCTAAAAACAAGTGTTATGATGCTTGTATANTATTTGCAATTAAAACAGTCAAATTCATCTCCTGATAAAATCCATTATAAACTGTATTGCAAGATTTAAAAAAAAAATTGTTTAAAATGCTAAAAACAAGTATTATGATGCTTGTATAAACAAAACAGCTAACCAAGCAAAAACTGTGTGGGACATAATAAAAAATACTTTTTACATGCACTGTTTCAGTATGGCAACTCCAGCAACAACATTAACGTCCCTGCAATGCAGTTAGAGGAGCCTATGTCGCTGTAAAGTGTAAAAGAGAAGCTACAAGTGACTAGCGACTTCTAAGATTACGTTGCTGTTGATGCAAACATGCATGTCTGTGGCAAAATGACTGATGCGGAGCTCGTGAATGCTGCTCGGTCAACGCACGAGAGTTCAGACAGTGAAAAGAGAGAATCGCTGCGGCCGCCTGAACAAGAGAAAGTTGCTAAAACTCTGTACAACTTTTATAGGTGTTTGAGTGCCGCATCTGTTTCAGATGTTTACTCTTCCAACGAGTGGAAGAATTTGTTGTTAAGCAGAAAATTGCAGGTATTTTTTTTTTTTAAATACAAATTGCTTTTAAAACACATGTTTTTATTAAATTGTAAATATAGTGCTACAAGTGATAATGTATTTCTATTGCAAAAAGAAAGTATAGAATAGTCTGCTTTACGGACACACACCAAGGTGAGTATAGTCACTGATACAATAGTCAGAAAGTAGTTCGGAATATATAAAACAACATATTAAATAATAACGGTGATCTGAAAGTCCAGCACTGCCAACCTACCCTTCACAACCCCCCCTCCTGTCCCCCTCAAGCGACCCAGCTGCCTTTGAAAAGTAGGTCACGACCTCTCGGACCAGCTGTAGCGNCCCCCCCTCCTGTCCCCCTCAAGCGACCCAGCTGCCTTTGAAAAGTAGGTCACGACCTCTCGGACCAGCTGTAGCGCTACAAAAGCTTTGTTTTAACACTCAAAACATTTGCAACCTAAGTAAATTATGTGTAAACCTCATAAATTTCATGTNCTACAAAAGCTTTGTTTTAACACTCAAAACATTTGCAACCTAAGTAAATTATGTGTAAACCTCATAAATTTCATGTCATACTGATGTGTGTAATTGACAGTATTACTTGCTGACACTGTTAAGTTTTTGGAAATAAAAAAATCTGCAACAAAGCGATCAAATTTGCATAGACCTCGTAAATGTGCGTTTCTTTAGTAGGTAAGAAAACTGCTGGNAAATCTGCAACAAAGCGATCAAATTTGCATAGACCTCGTAAATGTGCGTTTCTTTAGTAGGTAAGAAAACTGCTGGCATTTATTTATCGTCTCTAATCACTATCAATGAATCAGTTAGTTACTATACCGCTTGTGCTGGGTGCTGCGTCAATNCATTTATTTATCGTCTCTAATCACTATCAATGAATCAGTTAGTTACTATACCGCTTGTGCTGGGTGCTGCGTCAATCCAGCCATGCACATAATTAAAGGGGTGGACATTTAGATTAACATTTCTGCCTGACACTGTTTCAAGTATTTTGGCATTTTATTTATAAGATGAGCTGACTNGTGGACATTTAGATTAACATTTCTGCCTGACACTGTTTCAAGTATTTTGGCATTTTATTTATAAGATGAGCTGACTGCTGAAACCACTCCTTTAACACATCAAATTCTGCACTTTTACTCAGCTGAATCGTCTTTTGTTTGACTGGCAATCAGCATAAAACTTGCAGAGTTAATTTTTATGTCATACACTGTGGAAAAACCAATGCAGTGTCGATNGTGGACATTTAGATTAACATTTCTGCCTGACACTGTTTCAAGTATTTTGGCATTTTATTTATAAGATGAGCTGACTCCTTCACTGCTGAAACCACTCCTTTAACACATCAAATTCTGCACTTTTACTCAGCTGAATCGTCTTTTGTTCGACTGGCAATCAGCATAAAACTTGCAGAGTTAATTTTTATGTCATACACTGTGGAAAAACCAATGCAGTGTCGATAACACAATCATTTACATTTTGCACTGGTACCGGAACACACATTTGTCCTTCTGCTGACATCATGCAACACACCCCAAAATCACGTAACATTTACAATTACTACAAGTACGTAACAAAAGTTGCAGAGAGAGACAATATACGGGCGTCTGGCACATGGTTATCACACACGAGCTACATCGCTTAACGTGGTGTTTTCTTGTTTGAGAGGGGGAGGGGGAGAGTAGTTGTGCATGCATGTCATGTGACATTTCTTGTAAAGCAACAAGGTGCGAGATGTGTTCCAGATAACTGAAGGCCAGACATGTGGTGGAGTAGTGTATTTTGCTGCACTTCAGATGTGTGGAAATTGCCAATGCAGATCGTCTTTCTGCATTGTATATTGGAATACACTTTCCGTTTTACAATACCAAAATTCTGTACTGAACATTGTAATATGCAGTAATTAAAATATAATTCTGTAAGTATAAGAAGCGACAGATACAATTCACATTAATTGCTGGCGTGCAACGTTTTTATGCAGTGTTTTGTAGTTAGTTGCCGCCCGACTACTCATTAAGGGGCTAATTAGTGGTAATTTCGGTTGAGACAAGAATACGTTATAATAATTTTTTCCGCCATTGTCAGCTCTCATCTTAACAAGTTTTTCACTGTACATATTAAATTTATGCCATTTTACACTTTTTATTCAATCCATGTAGCCAAAAAAAGTTTGGAATTCATACACTGTAGACTTGCTTAAAAAACCAATTCATGCATAGTTATTGAGAGTACAATCATCTGCATACCAAACACAACTGTCATTTCCTGCATCTTTTCCTGATTTTTCAGGTCAGTAGCCACCCAATAAACTGCACACACACACTTTCTGTGGCACTTGCCTGCAATGTGACAATAAGCAGGGTAGTGGGCATCTGTCAGCAACGACTNTATGCAGTAATTAAAATATAATTCTGTAAGTATAAGAAGCGACAGATACAATTCACATTAATTGCTGGCGTGCAACATTTTTATGCAGTGTTTTGTAGTTAGTTGCCGCCCGACTACTCATTAAGGGGCTAATTAGTGGTAATTTCGGTCGANGTTTTTATGCAGTGTTTTGTAGTTAGTTGCCGCCCGACTACTCATTAAGGGGCTAATTAGTGGTAATTTCGGTCGAGACAAGAATACGTTATAATAATTTTTGCCGCCATTGTCAACTCTCATCTTAAAAGTTTTTCACTGTACATATTAAATTTATGCCATTTTACACTTTTTATTCAATCCATGTGGTCAAAAAAAGTTTGGAATTCATACACTGTAGACTTGCTTAAAAAACCAATTCATGCAATCATCTGCATACCAAACACAACTGTCATTTCCTGCATCTTTTCCTGATTTTTCAGGTCAGTAGCCACCCAATAAACTGCACACACACACACTTTCTGTGGCACTTGCCTGCAATGTGACAATAAGCAGGGTAGTGGGCATCTGTCAGCAACGACTCTGGAAGCTCCGCCAGGAAACCCTTGAGCACAGATGCGCAGTCATGTACTGAGAAGTGTCCTTGGTCCAAGTGCAAAGGGACACCCTTACTCAACCTCTGCTTTAGCTCTTGTTGCCTCAGCACACTACCAGAGCGCCGGAATATCCCTTCTTGGCACACATCTGCAGACCAGTGCAAGCACACTCCAATCATTCAACACTTGAACCCTGTTACAGTGCAATAACTATACCACTGAGACAATAAACCATATAATGCATGCCTTATATCCATTATACACGAAGCAAAATTGCAAGAAATGTGCTTCAATANCTCAGCACACTACCAGAGCGCCGGAATATCCCTTCTTGGCACACATCTGCAGACCAGTGCAAGCACACTCCAATCACTCAACACTTGAACCCTGTTACAGTGCAATAACTATACCACAGAGACAATAAACCATATAATGCATGCCTTATATCCATTATACACGAAGCAAAATTGCAAGAAATGTGCTTCAATANAGAGACAATAAACCATATAATGCATGCCTTATATCCATTATACACGAAGCAAAATTGCAAGAAATGTGCTTCAATATCAATTTAGTTGAGGCTTCTTGGTCTTGCAGCTAAGAAATGAGCTACAAACTAAACATAAAATTAAGAAAAAGAGGAAAGAATGGCAAGTAATTTGGATTCAGATATAAGCAATGTGGCTCTATTAAAAACATTTATTATATTTTGTAGCACTTAAATTTATTAAGACACTGTAACCTGCATGTGTCCTTATCAGTGTGATTAGTTCATCTGTCAAATCTTTTCCCATAGAAGAAATTTTCTGTGAAACATTTCCTAGTCGAACACAGACTGAACAGCTGTACAACTATTTGTCGTTGGTCTTCCAGCAGTAACATAAGTAGCTGAAATGAACTGTGTTGGGTAATATACTACTAAATAATGTTTTGCACCGCCTGTGATTGGTTGCACATGACGAATGTTCGCTGGGACAATTGGCGCATTACAAAAGACATTTGTCAAGTCTAGCGTGGCATTCTGTATAGACAGTCTGAATTTGATCCCATACTTTCACTTGAGCTGTTATCAACCTAGTAACTAAGAAATCCTGGTGGTGCAAAACTTTTTTTTGAGTAGTGTACTTCAGAAAAGAATCATATCCAAAACTACCATTTGCACAAATAAAAAAAAANGCAAAACTTTTTTTTGAGTAGTGTACTTCAGAAAAGAATCATATCCAAAACTACCATTTGCACAAATAAAAAAAAACATGTAGTTAACAGTGAGATATTGTGAAGAGTAGGCTCAAATATTAAGAGCTATTCCTTGGCACACNTAAAAAAAAACATGTAGTTAACAGTGAGATATTGTGAAGAGTAGGCTCAAATATTAAGAGCTATTCCTTGGCACACATTTCACACTTCTCAGTGCAGTGTACAAGAAGTCTCAACTGTACGGCTGAACTTTCAGAAAGTACACTTTTCCACTTTAAAACTTCACTTAGGAAGTTAATAAGGCTGCTCACTTTGCTCACGGGACAGGAACTCTATGAGCTGGTACACCTGGCAAATGGTCTCCTGCGTGAGGGGAAGTCCTGCTCTGCCAGCGCTCCGGGACTTCTTGGTTAACGACAGCCAGCCNGGCAAATGGTCTCCTGCGTGAGGGGAAGTCCTGCTCTGCCAGCGCTCCGGGACTTCTTGGTTAACGACAGCCAGCCGGGCTTCAGGGTGCGAAGCCAGCTCCTCTCTGCCACTCCACTCTCGCTGCTACGAGAAATCACAAACCAACAACCCTGTTTACTTGCATATGTGCACCTACTTGTGCATACANGCTACGAGAAATCACAAACCAACAACCCTGTTTACTTGCATATGTGCACCTACTTGTGCATACACACATGTATACACAGAGCGATAAAGAGAAAGGGAGACGAAAGGCAAGAAAAACAGGAATACTATAAATAAGGTAAAAGATCGAGGGGGGAAAGGGTGGAGGTACTTATTGACCACACTTCCTGCAGACNCAGGAATACTATAAATAAGGTAAAAGATCGAGGGGGGAAAGGGTGGAGGTACTTATTGACCACACTTCCTGCAGACATCTGCAGTACATTGACTACTACTAATTTTTACCTCAGATAATCTGAAATAATTCTATCACAACTTGCTTTACTGTGCACAGAACCCAATCTAACTTTCTGGAAACAAACTTGCTTAACCATAAATGCATTAAAAGTAATTTTAGTGACACTGTAACACATGATGAAAGAAAATTTTAGAAAAAGGGGCAATACCCTTGATACTATGTTACATTTGTACAGAGAAATGTTAATTTATTTTGATAACTGCATTCACTNAAAAGGGGCAATACCCTTGATACTATGTTACATTTGTACAGAGAAATGTTAATTTATTTTGATAACTGCATTCACTCACAAAAAATGTAGCGAGCACAACCTTCACCCAAAGAATTACACAAGTAGGCATTGCATTTGCTGAGTCTGTTAAANCACAAAAAATGTAGCGAGCACAACCTTCACCCAAAGAATTACACAAGTAGGCATTGCATTTGCTGAGTCTGTTAAAATACGAATCCACTGCCATAAATACAAACGAACTTCCCAGTGATAGCTTATAGTACACATCTGATGTACTGTTCACCTAAGTTCAAAATTACAATGAATTTACTTTATTGATCATTTTCTATTGTGATTCATTATTTCACCCAACTTGCCCATAAATTTTGAAACAAAAAAATTGGTATCACTCCATCACTGAGGGACTGAGTACTACTGACTAGACTACAAAGCTAACAGTACCACTGCTGCATTAGCCACTTTGTCTCTGGTGCAGGATTATAAAGTTGATACATGTCACACCTGTGACCACTAACCCACCACTAAGATTACTTCATTAATCCTGCAGTCCTAGCAGACGTCAGTGCAGCTGGCCAGAGGACAGGCATGAGAATGTTGTCCCTAAGAAAGTGTTGATACTTCCAGCACAAACCTACTTCCTTGAATGCATTCAGGCAGGCACACACACCACCTATCCCCTGCTTCATGCGCAGCAAAGTGGGGACGGACGAGCAAGTCGAGAACCCGCGCACATCTAGTCCATGGCAGTGCCTATGTATAGTGTTGCGGGCCGGAAAACTCCAGTTGATCTCAAGTGACCTTCACCTCCAGAGCTCTCTCCTCCTCTTGAGAAGACTGGATACCTTTGCTTAAAGAACCAGTAGTAGCAAAGCTGAGTCGGCCAGCACACCTTCACAGTCCGTGGCTGTGGTGCTTGCTGCCTGGCCCTAGTTTACACCACATCGTATGTCAGTGACAGGGAGAAGACACTTTCCTTTACATTACTGAAACCATTTAGACATCCGTGCAGTGAGTGCTATACCTTTTGCCTTCCACGCAATAAAACCTGCAGCAACTTTAATTTGGCGTTCAATACTGCTGAGAGTCAGAGTGTAGTTTGACCCCGATTCAACCTTGGTTTACCGCTACTCTCACCTGTAATTTCACCTAACTTAATTACACCAACCAGACATACCAGGCAGTACCCTGCGAGAGGGATGAAAGGAAATCAGAGAAGAGCGACAACACAGTTAGGGAGTGACTGCACCCTGAGGGGGGGGTCACTTCCATATCTGATACCTGGTGCAGTGGCTGTGCAGGCTGCCCTTGTTTGACCACTTGTCATTCGGACAGTGTTCACAAGCACAATTCCCAGCTGCCAACACTTGCAAAACCGAAGTAGAAGCAGGAGTAATGACTCTCTAAACTACCTCGGTTCACTCCACTGCATCTAGACCTGCTGGGGGCAGAGAACCTTCCGGCTAGTAATCTACCATAAATGATGCATGAGCATTAATGTAGAAGACCTGCATTTAGCTTTTGTTCATACAGCTATGTGCATTCTGTCAACTGATTACTGTCTGACATCTGAAGCTTTCAAATCACATTTACACAGTCTACGATAACCGAAAGAGTGAGCAAACCTGCCTTGCANTGTCTGACATCTGAAGCTTTCAAATCACATTTACACAGTCTACGATAACCGAAAGAGTGAGCAAACCTGCCTTGCAACAGCTACTGCCATTTTTTTCTTCTCATGCAGGAAGAATTTAAGAATTCAACACAGCTTTTGTTTCTATAGTTTGCNCTAGCTACTGCCATTTTTTTCTTCTCATGCAGGAAGAATTTAAGAATTCAACACAGCTTTTGTTTCTATAGTTTGCCGGACAGGGAACTGTATTCAGATCTTCACATTTAAGAGAGTAGTGGTTTACTACTGCACCATCTCGTATCAATAGCCGGGGGTTTACTTTGTTTAGGAGCATGACATATATTATAGACAATAGCAGACATTTCAAACTTGCTTGGAAAAATGCATGGCTTGAAAATAAATTTTTTGGACAGACTTAATATTAGTCTTGCAGCTGCATTGTTTNCTTGCTTGGAAAAATGCATGGCTTGAAAATAAATTTTTTGGACAGACTTAATATTAGTCTTGCAGCTGCATTGTTTGTCGAGTGAAGTGTCACACTCCCATCTCGCTACTGCACTGCAAAATTACCAAGGATCTGTTTCCCCTATCCCGCCCNGTCGAGTGAAGTGTCACACTCCCATCTCGCTACTGCACTGCAAAATTACCAAGGATCTGTTTCCCCTATCCCGCCCACAGTTCCAAGCTAGTCTTGGCTTCAGCCTACTCCAGACACAGAATATTTCTCAACGGGTGGCAAACCCACAATGAGAGGTAGCAGAGGGGAAGAGACACGGGCCGCACCCCTCCCCTGGAGCGTGTGGCGGCTACGTCACTATCTCGCCACTGCCAATAGTCCTACCCAACCCTAAACCACGCCTTCTGGACCGCTCAAACACGTGGCTAGGAGAGCTCAACACATACAAGCTTGGACTCCATAGTCCCCTTATGCTATACATCTACTAAGGGAAAGGAATATGTGGCTACCAACATACCAGTGCCAATTAGATACAATTTAAAAATTTACAAAAATAAGAATTATGAACCATATAAAATAATTACTTTTGAAGTGAAAAGAAAAACTGCTTGGTGTGCGAATATTAATTACATAATACGGTCAATATTTGTGTGGTTATTGTGACGCCCAGCCTATTGACATGGTTTGCTGGTAGACAGCACCAGGACTCCCACCCATGCCCTGATGGCTGGGAAACAGGCNGCCCAGCCTATTGACATGGTTTGCTGGTAGACAGCACCAGGACTCCCACCCATGCCCTGATGGCTGGGAAACAGGCGACGTCAACTTGACGGGGTCTTTAGGAGGCTAAGGTTGGACGGTTCTATGGATCTCTATATCAGATTGCCGTGCATNGACGTCAACTTGACGGGGTCTTTAGGAGGCTAAGGTTGGACGGTTCTATGGATCTCTATATCAGATTGCCGTGCATGAGGAGGTGCGCAAGAGAGAGCAGGTCGGGTGGATACCTTGGTGCAGCTAAACGTTGGAAGCAGGTCAAGGTGTCTAACCACCTTCTGGGCGGTTAGTGGCAGACTTGGCGCTACGGGTCGCTTCGGCGGCATTGCATTGAGGGCAGTGGAGAGAGAGTTCGAGGAACGTGCCAATATAGGCTCTTGCTGCTTGTAGTGGAGCTGGTGCCGGTTCCCCTCTGGCAGGCAGCTTCCTCCTTCCTGGGTGCCAGCCAGGCACCCAGACCCTTACCCTCAAGGCCTCCAACCAGGACTAGTCCCTGCTTGGCTGCTTTTTCCTGCCCAACCCTGTGGTGTGGTATAGGGGGATGCAAGTCAGAGAGTGGATAGTGGGTGTTCCGTAGAAGCAGGCGAGGAAGTACAGTGAGGCAGTTGGTAAAAGCTTAACCTGACTACTGGTCCCCTGCAAGTAACTTGGTGGGCGGAACTTCACCGGCAGACCCAAACACCTGACTGAAGATGTCAATAGCAAGTTAGGTGTATCCGTTCCTGTATTGCTCAGGAAGGCGGAACTTCACCATAGATCCAAGCACTCACTGTAGCGACAGAGCTCTTTGTGGTATGGAAGGGTTAGTGGGTTTCGACTCGTGACTATTCCTTTAAGAGTGTAAGCGTATATTTGGATGAAACAGGAGATATTGGGAGCTAGGTACAGAAGAATAGCNGACTATTCCTTTAAGAGTGTAAGCGTATATTTGGATGAAACAGGAGATATTGGGAGCTAGGTACAGAAGAATAGCGCGCTGGGAGTGACAACACTACCAAGCTCGGTTTATGTCTGTTTAGATAGAACACNTGACTATTCCTTTAAGAGTGTAAGCGTATATTTGGATGAAACAGGAGATATTGGGAGCTAGGTACAGAAGAATAGCGTGCTGGGAGTGACAACACTACCAAGCTCAGTTTATGTCTGTTTAGATAGAACAAACACACACAAGATCAGACTGTACCCTGACTAGGGGCCTAAGGGCTGAACCTACGATGCCAACCAGATTAATGCCTACGGCTTAGTAGATGCGTTGGCACAGGGGGGCGAGGGTGACCCCTCTCTACGGTACTCATACTTGCTATTCTAAGGCGAGAGCTACAAGGCAGCTGCAAAGTGCGGCAGGCTTCAGGTGAGCTGGAGAACAGCTTGTCGAATGAAGGTGTAGACTTGAGAAAGTTTGTGCTCTGACGGGCAGAGTATTAGTGTAGAAGTTGAAGACGTTGGTGTGCACTCGGGCAGCGTGACTGTCTACGAACTAGTGGTGGAAGTCGTACGCAATCACGCAGAGTAACAGTCTGAGAGTCCTATTTATACTAGTGTCCCATAGCCAGCTCAGGGGGTGCGGCGTGGTAAGGAGGTCGGGTCGATAAGAGAGGGAACGGTGGAGGAGAATTAGTGGCAGCCCAATTTACCTCTTCTGCCAGGGTGGAAGGGGTGGCGTGGCNGCAGCTGCAAAGTGCGGCAGGCTTCAGGTGAGCTGGAGAACAGCTTGTCGAATGAAGGTGTAGACTTGAGAAAGTTTGTGCTCTGACGGGCAGAGTATTAGTGTAGAAGTTGAAGACGTTGGTGTGCACTCGGGCAGCGTGTCTGTCTACGAACTAGTGGTGGAAGTCGTACGCAATCACGCAGAGTGACAGTCTGAGAGTCCTATTTATACTAGTGTCACATAGCCAGCTCACGGGGTGCGGCGTGGTAAGGAGGTCGGGTCGATAAGAGAGGGAACGGTGGAGGAGAATTAGTGGCAGCCCAATTTACCTCTTCTGCCAGGGTGGAAGGGGTGGCGTGGATTCGTTGGTTGTGGGCCAGCAGGAGGCATCAGCTGGGCACTTGTGTACTGTAGTTTTGAAAGCTTCCGAGTTGCACTCAGACATGTTCAGTTTTCAAAACTTTGTAGAGATGAACACATATTTACAAGTTGTAAAATATCTTCAGCAAAGAAAGGTAACAATAGTTTGTCACTCTGATATTGTTCCAAAAATGGTTTCACAACTTTTACCACTGAGAGGAAAAAGTTGTTTCACAGTCCATCAGTTTATCTTTTGTTGCTGCAGCAACACCACACACGACACATTTGAGAATGTTCCCTTTTCAACTTTTGTTCACATACTCTGTGACAGCATCCCATATTTCTAATGTCCTTTCAGCTGATGGGACATTTTCCAACCAGCAGCAACCAATAAAATGTGCTAACTACAGACAACACTACATTAACATAACATTTCAACTTGAAAAATTATTTTTATTTAATGGAATATTGACATAGTTGCAAAGAAAAAAGAATATTGAAATTACTTGGAAAATGAAGGGAAAAAAAAAATTTAAATAAATTTACCTATCACCTCTCTTTTGTGAGCCATATTAAATTTATCAGTGTGTCAGATTAATATGCAGGAAATTATTACACCTCGCCTAGTGTGCATGATGTAATTACAAGTTCTCAGACCTCTGGAAAGTCCTAGGTAAGTGAAAACTGTAAAACTTCAAAATAAAATGATTAGAAATAATTTCCAGAAAATAATTAACTCTTGATAAGAAAACCAGAAAATTCATTGATGGATGATAACCTGACAGTAATGTAAGCCTTTGGAAATACTCATCCTTCCGTAGTGGAGTCGGCAGTGTCGATGGAATAAAGACCACTCAAAATCTAAAAATCTGGTGTTTCAGGATTCTTGCTTGTCCACATGCATTTACAGAACTTTGAGGCACCTTCAACACTCCTCCTACGCTTACAATGGGCAGTCGCTGCAAAGTTTAAAACAAAAATCGCCCAAAAAAAATTACGATGGACTGCCTCCCAAAATGTCTGCTTTGAGAGTCTCGGGCTTCACACAAAAAGCCAATGACCTGGAAAAAAAATCTAAGATAACGGCATTTCCTGTTATCCCAAACTTAGGTCAAAAATAGTAAAAGTTCATTTCTCTGAGGTGCAAAAATAAACTTACATACATAGGATTTAATAGGCTGCTGCAAAGAGAAAATAAAATTACATTAACTTCTACCACTGAATATAAACTGCACTATGTAGCAAAATTACCATACTTACGAAAATGAAATTATAAAGAAATTTAAGAGAGGTTGTNATTATGTAGCAAAATTACCATACTTACGAAAATGAAATTATAAAGAAATTTAAGAGAGGTTGTTTTAAAGATACAATTCTAACCAAAACTAAATGAAAAATAACTAAACAAAACAAATGTGATAAAATAAAAACATACTGACTCAGTTCAGATAAAAACAAATAAATATGTGGGAGGATACTGTCTCACCACATCGTAATTGGTCAATTAGTCAGGTGCAATTTTCGATTGAAGGTTTCTTACAAGGAAAAATTTTTTTTAGCTAATCAAAGTGTGTGTGGTGGAATTTGGTATTGACAATAATTNCATACATAGGATTTAATAGGCTGCTGCAAAGAGAAAATAAAATTACATTAACTTCTACCACTGAATATAAACTGCACTATGTAGCAAAATTACCATACTTACGAAAATGAAATTATAAAGAAATTTAAGAGAGGTTGTCCTAAAGATACAATTCTAACCAAAACTAAATGAAAAATAACTAAACAAAACAAATGTGATAAAATAAAAACATACTGACTCAGTTCAGATAAAAACAAATAAATATGTGGGAGGATACTGTCTCACCACATCGTAATTGGTCAATTAGTCAGGTGCAATTTTCGATGGAAGGTTTCTTACAAGGAAAATTTTTTTTTAGCTAATCAAAGTGTGTGTGGTGGAATTTGGTATTGACAATAATTNGGAAGGTTTCTTACAAGGAAAATTTTTTTTTAGCTAATCAAAGTGTGTGTGGTGGAATTTGGTATTGACAATAATTGTAATTTTGTTTGGAAAAACCACGCTAAAACCATTAAACAAGAATAAATAGTAAATGAAAAAACCTCGAAAATTTACTGGTGCTATAATAGAATTGTATGAGAATTATGGTAAACATTAGTTTTTTTATTTAACATAAAAGTTTCAGTTATCACAACAAAACTATTAGATTCTGTGCATCAGTTGAAGTGAAATCATTAAAAATTCACTCGCCACTTGTGCGGCAGCAAGTATCGTTGGACAGGTTATTCCATAGAACCCTCCATACCTGCTTGCATGCATGCTCGGGTAGCAGGTTTTGTAGAAGCTTCTGCCCGAGCCTGTATGGAAATTTTTTTATCATGACACACAGGCTTTATCTAGTACAGCTGATAATGCCACAATCTTGGTATTTTCGCGTACAAGTACAAAATTATTTTGGTATGTGGTACGACATCCTTAAAACTATGCCCAATATTTGTACCAAGAAATTGGAATGTCTAACATNAATTATTTTGGTATGTGGTACGACATCCTTAAAACTATGCCCAATATTTGTACCAAGAAATTGGAATGTCTAACATCGCAGCTGTGGCCCGGCTTACAGAAGGGTCCGATACACTACCTGTTGACAAAAAAACAGCTTAACAAGAAAAATTTTNGCAGCTGTGGCCCGGCTTACAGAAGGGTCCGATACACTACCTGTTGACAAAAAAACAGCTTAACAAGAAAAATTTTATTTGCTGAAGTACTATCATTATAGCAATTATCAAAAAATTAATTAAGAATTTTGAAGGACTGCAAAAAATAAGGACTTTTAAGGGCCCTTAAAAACGAAAATAGCAATTAGGGATTTTTTAGGGACTTCTAAGGGCCATAAAAACACTGGGATTGTAAACGAGAGGTGATAGCTAAATTAATTGGAAAGTTTTAATTTTGCCTGACTCAGTTTTCAGTTCACCTGCAGTACTATTGAATTTAATTACGATTTTAATTTTCACAGTAATTTTTTTTACATTTTCNTCAGTTTTCAGTTCACCTGCAGTACTATTGAATTTAATTACAATTTTAATTTTCACAGTAATTTTTTTACATTTTCGGCTACTTCAATTTTCTTGAAACAAAATCATTCTCCTACATGCTTAAAGGTTGTAACGTTNATTTTTTTACATTTTCGGCTACTTCAATTTTCTTGAAACAAAATCATTCTCCTACATGCTTAAAGGTTGTAACGTTGCAGCTTGTCAGGGTGCCATATTTGTAACGATGCACGTCAAGGTATTGACGGCTGGAAGTTACCACTCGGTTAGCTCAGTTGGGTAGAAGCATGAAACTCTTAAAAAGGCGCCAATTAAATACCAAATAATGAAGTCAAGTTCCAGTTNCAAGGTATTGACGGCTGGAAGTTACCACTCGGTTAGCTCAGTTGGGTAGAAGCATGAAACTCTTAAAAAGGCGCCAATTAAATACCAAATAATGAAGTCAAGTTCCAGTTTATTATTCTTTACTTTTATTTATCAGGAAGATGCAATAGTTCACATACAGTGTTCAGGTATGCCGAGTACGAACAGGTATCGTCGATACACCGACAAAGTAGAGAGCAGCGCCACAGTCGTTATTTGAGTGTTCTAGTCTTAAAAAGCTGGCATCACCCGAGTAATTAGCGACCTCCCACACCGGCGGAGAAATCAATGAGCAGGATTAAGTTGCCGGTGTGGGGGCTATTGCCACGCCCGACGCGGCCTCGGCGAGCACTGAGAGTCTACTGCTGGAGCACTGGGTGTCGACTGCTCTGCCAGTGATAGGCACACTCGGTATTCGTCGCATGCCTATCACCCCCCTCTCCACAGATAAGGGCCTGGCGTGGGCCGACTTCCTTTACCCACGCTCGCTGAACCGCGTAGCCATTCACACTGCATCGTCAGTTAAAAGATAATCGGAAGTCTCGAACAAAACCTCATGATGCAGTCAGAAAGTTTTTAATCTAATAATGACGCTAAATAAAAACGATGACTTTTGAAACTGTAAACGGATGCCCGATAAAAATACTCCCATGGCTTTAATTTCAAACCTGATAACAATTTTACGATGCCTGGCAAAGCGAAAGAAAATGAACCACGTATCCCGAAAATTTATAATACTGCGTCATTACAAGGTGTTATGTTAATGTAGAACTGATCAAAGTTAGTGATGATGTATTGGTTTTCTTCATACAGATGGTATGAAGTTTCTTTCGTCTCGTCTCATATAAATGCGTGTTTTTGTTGTAATTATCAAGAGTATATATATATGTATTCGTTCGGATACATCAACGTTTCTGCTATCTGCTGGTTAAAAGCATTTAATTTGGCAATTGGTAAATTTTTTATATGTACATGCATTCAATGGCTTTGTGGGCACGAGCATTTTCAGATTGCAAGGAGAAAGGTGCTGGCTTCTGTAATAATAATAATAATAATAATAAAAAAAAATATATATATATGCGTACGTGCGTACACACATACACTCACTCTCTCTCTCTTTCTGCAATACTTTATCCCATTCAGATTNACACCGGCGGAGAAATCAATGAGCAGGATTAAGTTGCCGGTGTGGGGGCTATTGCCACGCCCGACGCGGCCTCGGCAAGCACTGAGAGTCTACTGCTGGAGCACTGGGTGTCGACTGCTCTGCCAGTGATAGGCACACTCGGTATTCGTCGCATGCCTATCACCCCCCTCTCCACAGATAAGGGCCTGGCGTGGGCCGACTTCCTTTACCCACGCTCGCTGAACCGCGTAGCCATTCACACTGCATCGTCAGTTAAAAGATAATCGGAAGTCTCGAACAAAACCTCATGATGCAGTCAGAAAGTTTTTAATCTAATAATGACGCTAAATAAAAACTATGACTTTTGAAACTGTGAACGGATGCCCGATAAAAATACTCCCATGGCTTTAATTTCAAACCCGATAACAATTTTACGATGCCTGGCAAAGCGAAAGAAAATGAACCACGTATCCCGAAAATTTATAATACTGCGTCATTACAAGGTGTTATGTTAATGTAGAACTGATCAAAGTTAGTGATGATGTATTGGTTTTCTTCATACAGATGGTATGAAGTTTCTTTCGTCTCGTCTCATATAAATGCGTGTTTTTGTTGTAATTATCAAGAGTATATATATATGTATTCGTTCGGATACATCAACGTTTCTGCTATCTGCTGGTTAAAAGCATTTAATTTGGCAATTGGTAAATTTTTTATATGTACATGCATTCAATGGCTTTGTGGGCACGAGCATTTTCAGATTGCAAGGAGAAAGGTGCTGGCTTCTGTAATAATAATAATAATAATAAAAAAAATATATATGTGTACGTGCGTACACACATACACTCACTCTCTCTCTCTTTCTGCAATACTTTATCCCATTCAGATTCATTTATATCNTGTACGTGCGTACACACATACACTCACTCTCTCTCTCTTTCTGCAATACTTTATCCCATTCAGATTCATTTATATCATTTACACAATAGAGGCTGATAACGGTAAAGTGAGAACTTTTGAGCCCTTAGTTACTTTTTCTTGTCAGTCATTTTTTCTCATTTAACCACATTTAAAAATAAATATTGCCATGTACGTATAAACACAGTGTGTATATTCCACAGCACTCGGATGTCAACATCTAATGCCAAAATAAAATATATTTATTGACTATTATTATTCTAAATGAGAGGGCTTTCAAAAGTGCTCACTTTACAGTGAATAGCCTATAACTCAATTCAACACTTTCTAGTAAAGGGTGGTGCAATATAACTTTTATGCAACATTTTAATGTAAAAGAAATTTCCTTTGAGTTACAAAGAGAACATCATTATCTACTNTTTATGCAACATTTTAATGTAAAAGAAATTTCCTTTGAGTTACAAAGAGAACATCATTATCTACTGTGAGTCTGTACAAACTACTGAGAAGGGGTGTTAGTAAGTGAAGATGGGGGAATGGGGAGAATGTTTTAGTTTCACACACACAAATTTTTGTATGTTTCGAGCAGACAATATGCGACAAAATGGGAAATATGGAATGTAAGTGGAACTCCAATTTCAAAAGCTTTTCAGGAACAGAACACTTAATATACCCTAAAAATTTATGGTTCACATGTGACACATATTTTAAGGAACATACCACTTATAATCATATGGTGGGTAATGTACAGTTAACGTTGCATACTCACTCATCGGTGCTGAGGTCAAGCAGAAAGGAAAGGTGCATGCGCACCAGTGTGTGGAACTGCTCTGGGTCATGGGCACGTAGGCGTTCTGCAAGCTCCACATCACTGGCACTCCCAAGACTTTCCATCACCACCACCAGCACACCCCCACCCACTGTAACACACAACCCACCTTCCTCATGTTCCAGACACCACAAATTATATCTTCTGCTATCTTCAAATTTATCATCTACAAATATTCTCAACCCGGCAGTGACATAGTGCAAGATCTTGACTTGGGAACACACAATGGCAAATGACCATGCTGAAATGAGTAAAACTGGGATCCAAGGTTTTTCACAGAGAAAAANACTTGGGAACACACAATGGCAAATGACCATGCTGAAATGAGTAAAACTGGGATCCAAGGTTTTTCACAGAGAAAAAATATGTTTAAGCATTTTGATATGCAAGTTTGAAGCTACAAAAGCTTGGAGGGCAAGCACTATTACATGCTACTAATGCAAAGTCTCTGCATACATTAAAATATTATATGAGGAAACCAACATTCTTATCATAGCCAACAGAAAGCTATGAAAATGCCATTACAGGTCTTTCTTGAATTTAAACAAAAGGAAAAGTGAAACCTTCATAGTAATCTTCCCATGTGCTGGAGATAAGCACATCAAATGCAGCCTCCTAAGCTATGATGAAGCCCTCAGATTCAAACACACTCCTGGGTAAGTTAAGGCAGTGTCACAATTTTCTCACAGTATACGCATGTCCATACTTGGCTCTGCATATGACATCACCACATAGGCCACATACTATTAAGGTTNTTTTCTCACAGTATACGCATGTCCATACTTGGCTCTGCATATGACATCACCACATAGGCCACATACTATTAAGGTTGTGCCAGAATTCTCTTCAAGTATGGTAATTTCGGGAGAGATGCTGCACCTTTTGAAAATTTGAAACTGTGCCAACATGGAAGACATAAGTTTAAGTTTGAATATANTTCGGGAGAGATGCTGCACCTTTTGAAAATTTGAAACTGTGCCAACATGGAAGACATAAGTTTAAGTTTGAATATATTGAAAGTTACAGTAGTTGTTAAAGGTTAGCTTCCAAGCAATAAAAATATGTTGTTTGCGGCACCTCTCCTCTCCTCTGCAACAGTTTGGGAGAGATGCGGTACATTTTCATTGCCAAAACAAACTACACATATTTTTTTACCAATTAAACACAATCATTTTAAAAACCATTTATGTTGCAGAAAGGATAAACATTTCAACTTTTGTAGTTATTTATAGAGCCACAAAATTAAAAATTTTAAATAGTGAAAAAGAAAGGTAGTTGAATTTAAAATGTTCATTACTTTATAAGGAAAATAAATAAAATTATGAATACAGTATTGTGCTTATAAAGATAACTTAAAACTATGGTATCAATATAATACACATGCCCACATTGATCTAAAGCCCCTAAGAAAATAGCCTTTTCATAACAAATTGCTTACATCTTCAAATTAAGGCAAGACATTTAAAATGTAAAAGACCAATTAAACTTATTGGTAGGCCTAACGTTCAACTTGTAACGTCGCAGCGCGTCTGGATAGACGCGCTGGAAATTACATCTCGGTTAACTCAATCAATAGAAACATGAAACGTTAAAGGCGCCAAACAAATATAAAAATAAAGTCAAGTTTTGGTTTATTACTCTGTACTTTTATTTATCATTCCAATGAAACAGTTCACATACAAACTTCAAGTACGCCGAGTCACGAACAGTCAGTTTCACAGACAAACAAGCAAAGCGCAGCGCCACAGTAGTTTGATTATTCACGTCATTGAAAACTTGCATTGCAAATAAACATTACGAAGGCAGGAGGGACGTCAGTTCCCTCCTGGCACCCCAGCGACCTCCCACACCGGCGGAAATAATTTAATAGAGTTAAGTATAAGCCAAAAAGGAATTAAAGTTAAAAAAAGATTTAGAGGTCACGGGTGCTTGCCGGTGTGGGCGATAATTGCCACGCCCGATGCATCTTCCTCGAGTGCTGGTCTTGCTCCGTTAGCGGGTGGTAGGCGCACGGGAGTTTTGTCGCCGCATGCCTATCCCCACTCCTTTCCCCAGGGTGCTAAAAATGTTACCAAATAAAGGCATCCCCTCCCCACGCCCCGCTGACAAACTGCGTAGTAGTAAAAGATAATCAAACCTTCTAGAAAAAAACTGCCGACTGCAGTTGGAAAGCTTCTATCTACTAATGCTGACGCTAATAAAAATTACGATTTCCGAAACTGCAAATGTATGCCAGATAAACATAACTACCACGGCTTTAATTTTGAATCCTGATAAAATATTAGAAAACCCCGCAAAACAAAAGAAAATGAACCAAGTATCCCAATAANGGCTTTAATTTTGAATCCTGATAAAATATTAGAAAACCCCGCAAAACAAAAGAAAATGAACCAAGTATCCCAATAAATATTATATTGCGTCATTACAAACTCATAGACAATAAATATTTTTTCACACATCTCAAAGAAAATTTAACTTTGCCTTTTATTTTCAAATATCAATACTTTTTCTTTGAGTTAACCCTTTGAACTTTTTCCCTTTTACACTGAATGCAGTGAATCCAGTTGGCAGTTTGTTCTGTGATGTAACAGCTTTCCCAACACTATGCACTGATTACAATCCACAACCTTCGCCGTATCTTCTTCATTTGAGTCAGAAGACTCTTTATTGGTTTTTGCAGTTCTTTTCTCTCTTAGACCATATGTGTGACTATTTTCTGATTTGTTCATTTTTTTTTTTNAGACAATAAATATTTTTTCACACATCTCAAAGAAAATTTAACTTTGCCTTTTATTTTCAAATATCAATACTTTTTCTTTGAGTTAACCCTTTGAACTTTTTCCCTTTTACACTGAATGCAGTGAATCCAGTTGGCAGTTTGTTCTGTGATGTAACAGCTTTCCCAACACTATGCACTGATTACAATCCACAACCTTCGCCGTATCTTCTTCATTTGAGTCAGAAGACTCTTTATTGGTTTTTGCAGTTCTTTTCTCTCTTAGACCATATGTGTGACTATTTTCTGATTTGTTCATTTTTTTTTTTTACTGAATTGCTTTCCTCTACTTATTTTACTTCTCTTTTAATTGTTTTTCTCAGTTGATTCTTTCNTTTTTTTTTTTTACTGAATTGCTTTCCTCTACTTATTTTACTTCTCTTTTAATTGTTTTTCTCAGTTGATTCTTTCTTTACTTGAATGTTCTCTGGTGATGTTAATATTGTTGATTTTTTCCTCATGGGTCCAGATGTAGGAATGGTAGGCAATGGGCTTGTCTCATGTAAATGCTTTGAAGGGGTAGATGGATCCGTAACTGAATTAGTNATGTAGGAATGGTAGGCAATGGGCTTGTCTCATGTAAATGCTTTGAAGGGGTAGATGGATCCGTAACTGAATTAGTTACAGATGCATGTGAACCCGACGGGCCTGGACAGTCAGACGAAGGTAATACTGAGGGGCCTGGGCGGTCAAATGCAGTGTTTGGGATGAATTCAGATGTAAGTAAACCTGAGTATCCTGGGTAGTCAGGTGCAGTGATAGAGGTTTCGAGAATTCAATCTGGGGATGAAGAAGAAGAAAAAAAAACCTCTGGGATTGCCGCTGGGCAGATTGGATATAGTCCAGTCACCTTAAACCCATTGATAGTTGTTCCAAATGATGCTGCTTTCTTCCATGCATTCCCTACCAGCATTCCATTTTCACACGACTGATTTTTTTAAACTTGGCTTGTCTTCATACAGCTATTGACATACTTATTGTATTCAGCTTTAAGGGGGCTGGAATAAGCTCTGTCCAATGGTCGGAGAGCTTGTGTCGAGTGAGGTGGCAAACATAACATAATAACATCATTCTCATCTAACTGCAACAAGTCTAAGGAGTTGGTACGAGATGCGTAACCATCTAATATTAATAAAGTGTTGCCGGAAGGTTTGAGAGGCAAGAACTGTTCCTTGAACCACTTCACGAATAATTCAGCATTTACCTAGGCACTTTTGGGGTTCATAAAAATCTTAGATTTTGGTGGTAGACCTTCCAAATAATCTTGATTTTTATTAGTTCCCTTTAGAATCAAAGTTGGAGGCAGAAAGGTTCCCACAGCANTAGACCTTCCAAATAATCTTGATTTTTATTAGTTCCCTTTAGAATCAAAGTTGGAGGCAGAAAGGTTCCCACAGCAAGCAATCAAAGACAGTTTCCCATTTTCTCCTGAAGTTACTTTGTAGACCACTTTAGAACCTTTTGTAATTACCANTAAGCAATCAAAGACAGTTTCCCATTTTCTCCTGAAGTTACTTTGTAGACCACTTTAGAACCTTTTGTAATTACCACATTACCAGGTTTGTTAATCAGTTGAATACCGGTCTCATCGACATTGAAAACATTCTGGGGCTTACTATGTAGATCATTCTCNCAGGTTTGTTAATCAGTTGAATACCGGTCTCATCGACATTGAAAACATTCTGGGGCTTACTATGTAGATCATTCTCGTTCATGATGCCTATGAACAATTGGAAAAAAAATTCTACCTCTTTTCTATTTAAACCTTGAGCAACTCTAACACTAAGTTCTGAGTTCCTTTCCAAAAATTAATTGAGCCAATCATANACCTTGAGCAACTCTAACACTAAGTTCTGAGTTCCTTTCCAAAAATTAATTGAGCCAATCATAGCATGCCTTTTTTTCCCCTTCGAAAATTTGCTCGCATAAGGATTGAAAAGACGTTTAACCATTCGATTGGAAGATTAACATGTCCGGTCTGGTGCAAATCCAGCAGAGCTCAACTTCTGGATGTGTGACACAAGCAGCTTCTCATTTTCTGGACTAAATGTTCCAGATGGTCCAAGCCCAGTTTTCATCAAGTTCCCCGATTTCATCCTCCTATCGAGTGTCCTTGCGGGAATGCCGTAGTACCTTTCCGCTTCTCGTATTCCTATATCCCCTTTGCGATACTATTGACTGCTTCCACCTTCCAATAGCTATTTTTCCATCCACTGCGCTTGTGGTTGTATACAACATTTCCAGAGGTATTTCCTAGGCATATTTCCGGTAAAAAACAACAACAAAAAAAAANTAATTATATATATATATATATATATATATATATTTAAAATTAACTAATTTTGTGATAATGTAACTTAGTTTCACATTTTCCACATAATATATATATTTACTAATAATAAAACAAATAATTAATGGCAAAACGTAAAATAAAGGGGTGTGACATCTCTCGCTTTAAAAAATGTAGCATCTATCCCCTTCAAGGGAGAGATGCCTCACCAAGCCATTTAGCAATCCTTGAGTTCAGTATGACCGTCATTGTTCACAAATTCACGAGTAAGAATCATATTATGATACCCTATGATAGAATTTGAACAAACAATGACCATTTATTTAATACAGAAATTAAAACTCAAAGCTATTGATTTGCTTACTTACAGCATAAAACAAGGCAATTTATGTAGAATAGCTTGAGATAAGCAAACGTAACTTTTCACGCAAACTACAAAGGCCAGTACGAAAGGCAAAACCACGGCACCGACGCAATATAGCGGTTCCTGTGTGAACTACAACGACCACAGCATCTCTACCAAAATTACCTTATATGCATGTCGGCATTTAACTCTACATGTGACATCACTACGTAGGATACAGACTAGCAGTGTCCAAATTCTCAATATAGTACACAAAGGCTCTATACTTGGCAAAATCACAAAGTTGCTTACTTGCTAGTATACAGCAGTCGCCATATTGTTTTATCTTTGTGACTATTTAGAGATTATACAGAACAATAATTTAAATTACACTATTATACAAAATGTCTTTGAAAGTGTAAGTAAACTATTTTAGGTCATCAATTTTCTTTGTTTCCATTAAGAGCTTCCAAACAGAATGATTGCCAGATGCTGTGAAATGTTCCATTTCATAGACAGATGAAAGCACCTTAAATATTTTGACGATTTTACCCACCATTTCCGGTGGCACCTGCCAGACCTCTACTGAAAAGACAATAACTACAGACCCCACCATTTCGCGTTATAACGTCGCATTAAACTAGACTCCACAGTCTTCTACACAGTCGAGAAGAGATAACTTGTTCATTGGCTGCCGCCACACGCATAAATCATTTTCCTTTTCACCCGGCCACACAGAATGTTAAAGCTATCAGAATCGAGAACATTTACTATTGGTCCAAAGTTCTGCAGCGCGTGTCGAATGAGCAGCTTATTTGTTTTCAGCTGGATATTTATTTATTTTGACAGTAATGTAAAGCCCCTACCCTAAGGAATAGCTAGATTGCATTTAAGGACATCACCTCAAAATTATTATTAATTTATTTTATCTGTTTACAGTTTCATGCATTTTGACTGTTCTGTTTATTTTCGTTTATTTGCTACGTGGACTGGTCTCACTTATTTTTGGAAGCGTTGATATTTTATTGCAGTTTTCTCTTTGCAAATTACGTAGTGTTATCAATTAAGTTTTGCCACAGAGAAATGAAACTAATAAAAGACCGAGGTAAATGTAAAGAATAGCGGCTTTTTTGAAGGAGACACAGTAGACCCACTAAAGTTATATAAATTGCTTTTGCACACCTTACCTGTTTCATATCTATGATGGCATAATGATAAAACAAGCAGAACGTCGAAAATAAAATCNTTTGCTACGTGGACTGGTCTCACTTATTTTTGGAAGCGTTGATATTTTATTGCAGTTTTCTCTTTGCAAATTACGTGGTGTTATCAATTAAGTTTTGCCACAGAGAAATGAAACTAATTAAAGACCGAGGTAAATGTAAAGAATAGCGGCTTTTTTGAAGGAGACACAGTAGACCCACTAAAGTTATATAAATAGCTTTTGCACACCTTACCTGTTTCATATCTATGATGGCATAATGATAAAACAAGCAGAACGTCGAAAATAAAATCAATAATATACTAGGAGTTCGGCCGCTTTGTTTACGCCGGATGCCATGATGTTTAGTCCTGTAATGCTGTAGTAACGTAAACAAATGTGAATCAGCTGACACCTTACTGGCTGTAGATGTGCAGACGTTACCGTATGTTAGTTGCAGTTTAGATGCGAGACAGCGCGGTTCGTGGCGAGTGGTGTTGCGTCCGTGAGTTGTGACGTCCGAATCCGACCGTGCGAAGGCTTGTGATTTAAGAATGGAGGGTGCAAGTACGAGTGCTTCTGTGCATGACAGTCGTCTATGTGGCAGGTGTTACTTGGATGTTTTAGTAGTTCATGGTGTTTTGTCGAGTAAGATTAAGATACAAGTCATGCATGACGGTAGTTGAATTGGCAGAGGACAGTGGAACTGTACCCACCGCCTACCTAGGTGAGTTAATTCATGTACTTCCGGTATGTTTTACTGTTACTTTAAAACCCTAAAATCCTAGATTAGAATAAAATTGTAGGTTAGACTCAAACCCTACAATCCTAGGTTAGGTGGGCACATATTACGAAATNAATCCTAGGTTAGGTGGGCACATATTACGAAATTGAGGCATTTTTGTATTTTTTGTGATTTTACTCCACAACTTCCACATCTTCATAGCCCTCCCCACTATCGTTTTTGTGGTTTNTTGTGATTTTACTCCACAACTTCCACATCTTCATAGCCCTCCCCACTATCGTTTTTGTGGTTTGTAAGCATAATACGTTAATGGCACTAATAAATTCGTGTTGTGTAATTAGTAGAGTCAAGATATACCACTTTTCTGGATTTTTTTTTAAATTCGGAAGCAGTTATTCTTTACATTAACAAGACTGATAAGATTGTGTTATGTCCCAGGAAGTGACTCTTACCTGGGATTTTCTTATTTTATTTAGCGTCACCATGAGAACCCCCCTAGGACTCCTCTTTAGATGCCATGTAGAGCGGTTCAACATTACTTTTGCTCCTGTGAAATCGCCATAAATATTTGTTTATAACCGCCCAACGTAAGATAGGAAGGTGTTGAGAGGCACCTTAGTACTAAAATATTCAAGGCATGTTTAAGAAGCCCCGAAACGCATTATGAAATGATGATACATTGTTATATGTGTATGCAGTAAAAATTTTTGTTAAATTTTTTTTATTTCAAAATTATTTTCTATAAGAAATTTTTCGAGATAAACAGACTTAAATTATTCACACAATTTTTCATTAAGTGTGTGGCTTATTTTGATGAACATTAACCAGAAGCCAGTGGATNGGACTTAAATTATTCACACAATTTTTCATTAAGTGTGTGGCTTATTTTGATGAACATTAACCAGAAGCCAGTGGATTAGATCCCATGTTCTACAGGCGAGTATTATGAAATTTTAAATCAAGATTAATTTACTGACATTATTTTTGAGCCAGTCTAACAAATTAACTTCTCACTCAAACTGCTAATTTGGTTTTANAGGACATCACCTCAAAATTATTATTAATTTATTTTATCTGTTTACAGTTTCATGCATTTTGACTGTTCTGTTTATTCTCGTTTATTTGCTACATGGACTGGTCTCGCTTATTTTTGGAAGCGTTGATATTTTATTGCAGTTTTCTCTTTGCAAATTACGTGGTGTTATCAATTAAGTTTTGCCACAGAGAAATGAAACTAATATAAGACCGAGGTAAATATAAAGAATAGCGGCTTTTTTGAAGGAGACACAGTAGACCCACTAAAGTTATATAAATAGCTTTTGCACACCTTACCTGTTTCATATCTACGATGGCATAATGATAAAACAAGCAGAACGTCGAAAATAAAATCAATAATATACTAGGAGTTCGGCCGCTTTGTTTACGCCGGATGCCATGATGTTTAGTCCTGTAATGCTGTAGTAACGTAAACAAATGTGAATCAGCTGACACCTTACTGGCTGTAGATGTGCAGACGTTACCGTATGTTAGTTGCAGTTTAGATGCGAGACAGCGCGGTTCGTGGCGAGTGGTGTTGCGTCCGTGAGTTGTGACGTCCGAATCCGACCGTGCGAAGGCTTGTGATTTAAGAATGGAGGGTGCAAGTACGAGTGCTTCTGTGCATGACAGTCGTCTATGTGGCAGGTGTTACTTGGATGTTTTAGTAGTTCATGGTGTTTTGTCGAGTGAGATTAAGATACAAGTCATGCATGGCGGTAGTTGAATTGGCAGAGGACAGTGGAACTGTACCCACCGCCTACCTAGGTGAGTTAATTCATGTACTTCCGGTATGTTTTACTGTTACTTTAAAACCCTAAAATCCTAGATTAGAATAAAATTGTAGGTTAGACTCAAACCCTACAATCCTAGGTTAGGTGGGCACATATTACGAAATTGAGGCGTTTTTGTATTTTTTGTGATTTTACTCCACAACTTCCACATCTTCATAGCCCTCCCCACTATCGTTTTTGTGGTTTGTAAGCATAATACTTTAATGGCACTAATAAATTCGTGTTGTGTAATTAGTAGAGTCAAAATATACCACTTTTGTGGAATTTTTTTTTAAATTCGGAAGCAGTTATTCTTTACATTAACAAGACTGATAAGATTGTGTTATGTCCCAGGAAGTGACTCTTACCTGGGATTTTCTTATTTTATTTAGCGTCACCATGAGAACCCCCATAGGACTCCTCTTTAGATGCCATGTAGAGCGGTTCAACATTACTTTTGCTCCTGTGAAATCGCCATAAATATTTGTTTATAACCGCCCAACGTAAGATAGGAAGGTGTTGAGAGGCACCTTAGTACTAAAATATTCAAGGCATGTTTAAGAAGCCCCGAAACACATTATGTAATGATGATAAATTGTTATGTGTGTATGCAGTAAAAATGTTAGTTAATTTTTTTTTTATTTCAAAATTATTTTCTATCAGAAATTTTTCGAGATAAACTTTGGACTTAAATTATTCACACAATTTTTCATTAAGTGTGTGGCTTATTTTCATGAACATTAACCAAAAGCCAGTGGATTAGATCCCATGTTCTACAGGCGAGTATTATGAAATTTTAAATCGAGATTAATTTACTGACATTATTTTTGAGCCAGTCTAACAAATTAACTTCTCACTCAAACTGCTAATTTGGTTTTANAGGCACCTTAGTACTAAAATATTCAAGGCATGTTTAAGAAGCCCCGAAACACATTATGTAATGATGATAAATTGTTGTGTGTGTATGCAGTAAAAATTTTAGTTAAATTTTTTTTATTTCAAAATTATTTTCTATCAGAAATTTTTCGAGATAAACTTTGGACTTAAATTATTCACACAATTTTTCATTAAGTGTGTGGCTTATTTTGATGAACATTAACCAAAAGCCAGTGGATTAGATCCCATGTTCTACAGGCGAGTATTATGAAATTTTAAATCAAGATTAATTTACTGACATTATTTTTGAGCCAGTCTAACAAATTAACTTCTCACTCAAACTGCTAATTTGGTTTTAAAGACAGCATTTCTGATTTCATAATTTACCTGATTTCTGAACTATTTAATTATTACTTCATCAGCAATTTCAATTTTTCACGTAATTTTTCTGCTAATAAAACTTCATTTCTTTTACACATAATAAGTCTCGTATGTTTTGTGTAGTGTTAAGTAGTTTGATTTGTTTCTTTCTTTCCAGGGGTATTTTCTGTTGTTAGCATTTTTCATACAATTGGTATGAAAATTTATGTCTTGTCCTCATCTATATTTTGAAGTGCTACGTGTCTGAACATAACTGGAATTTCTTTAAGGGTCACTGTTAATGTGTTCCAACATTCATTGTAGTTACTTACCTGAATTGAATACAAATATTTTGCAATTACTTCACTGCATTTTCCAGGCAAAAGCATTTTCCCCACGCTAATCATTTCACAAAGGGAAGCCGCTTTGATTGACTCCACTACGTAACAGCTAGCCACAGCGAGCAACGAGAAAATAAGAGGAGTCTTGGTAAATCTGCTTTGTTTCACACACAAGCCAGACACAAACCTATATAACTTACTTATTCAAAATACATTTCTTTATTTTCACACAACAATATTATTAGATTTATTTGTGACTTTACACACACCAGTTTCAAGTTTTCTAAAGCAGAGGTCAAATACCACATGTGCAAACAACAAATACTTGTATGCAGTCCACTCTTGTACTAAGTTTTAACACTAAAAAGTATATGGAAAGAGTGGTCTCTAGAGATGGGCATATAAACTGCATTACAGTTAACCAAGTAACCATTATAAAAAAAACTAACATTCGAAGTTTAAGTATGAATCAAAGATTGCCTTGCCCGTCCGAACAGTTTGGACAAGTTACATTAGAGTACATATGCAAATGTATGTACTTAACTAGTACATACTGACTGACTGACTGCATACAGATGTTGTCACGTTGAACCCGAATTGGGATAGCTATAACGGATAGGTACAGCACCGTTAATATTAACTCGGGTGCTCGTCAACCAGAATTATCCCGAAACATAAAAAACGAGTGAAGTTCTCTATTTTTCATAATATTTATTTCAATACATTTACGAGTAACAGCAATCGCTACTACGTAAAAAAATAACCAAAACTACACCAACAAATTTTAACGCTCTTGGAGATACTCATAAAAACAATGAAAGAGCTCCTACCTTACGTAAGCGTCAAAACAGCATGACATAAAGAATTTCGCCTGCATGTGTAAATTTTCCTCGTAAAGATTAACATACTTATACAGTTCAAGTTATACGTTTTCATTACTTAAAAACTTTCATAACAGTCATTTCCGAACCGCTTAAATTTAGCCCAGTTACGACAACATACGAGACATAAATTTCATTTTCTCTCTCTTCAAAATTAGAAGAAACCATAAACATAGAGCAAAGTTAATTTTATTTTAATAAGTTTGTACCATTCTATCTTTCTGTTTTGCTTCTCGGGAATTTTGAGAATTGAGGTCAAAGCAAATAGGCCTAACGTATTTGGTCAAATTCAAGCCAAGTTGACGTGGTCGACCCCTGCTTGAGACACTCAACTATATCGCGTCGCACCAACCGCAGTGCGTCCCGTGNAGCCAAGTTGACGTGGTCGACCCCTGCTTGAGACACTCAACTATATCGCGTCGCACCAACCGCAGTGCGTCCCGTGTAGTGAGCTGAACAGTATCGTGCATTGCTTTCAGGCAGTGTAATTTGTGTATTCATTCAATGAACATGTGTAACGACTCATTCATACACACTGTGTAAACAGAACTGCCGAAGATTGTAATCCAACACAGGGATAATGTGTTGCGTGTGCTAGAATAACATAACAAAGGCCATGTGCTCATTTGATTGCATTAAAAATAAAATTAATTTTTAATAATATAATTGCTACGATTTTCACATCAGGGCGTTTGTGCTAGACAGAAAAGGAACATTCCAAAATGTAGCACCACTTGTAGTTTTGGAATTTTTCCTCGAAACTTACGAACTGTGCTTTAATTTTATATTTTAGACATCAGTGTATAATGAAATGGCCGGTGTTATATGGCCTAAGTTGAGATGACTGTTCAGTTGGTAGAATATTCAGATGGTTGCCAGTCACTCGGCGAATGCTCGGAACGGCAGGAGATCAGAGAATTGTTGCTGTGCCTACCCCTACCATAAAAAGGGGTAATAAGAAACACTGGGGTGAAAATAAACAAAATTTCAAATGAAGTTTGAAGACGACATATTGAAAAACATCCCCAAAAATCGGACAGTATTATTTATTGTACAAAAACAGCAGTCTCACATTTTCATGATTTGTCTTACAGTCAGAANATGGGGTAATAAGAAACACTGGGGTGAAAATAAACAAAATTTCAAATGAAGTTTGAAGACGACATATTGAAAAACATTCCCAAAAATCGGACAGTATTATTTATTGTACAAAAACAGCAGTCTCACATTTTCATGATTTGTCTTACAGTCAGAAAACTTAAAAATTTTATTTCGAAGTTCTGTTTCTTTTCACCCCACTGTNAAATTATTTCGAAGTTCTGTTTCTTTTCACCCCACTGTTACTAATCCCGCCATTTTACGGTACTCTATGATGCATGTTTTAATTGCGAGACACGCAACTGTCGGCCATTCCAGACACCCTGCGTTTGAAACATAGCATGNGGACAGTATTATTTATTGTACAAAAACAGCAGTCTCACATTTTCATGATTTGTCTTACAGTCAGAAAACTTAAAAATTTTATTTCGAAGTTCTGTTTCTTTTCACCCCACTGTTACTAATCCCGCCATTTTACGGTACCCTATGATGCATGTTTTAATTGCGAGACACGCAACTGTCGGCCATTCCAGACACCCTGCGTTTGAAACATAGCATGNCCTATGATGCATGTTTTAATTGCGAGACACGCAACTGTCGGCCATTCCAGACACCCTGCGTTTGAAACATAGCATGTTCATGACACTAGACACTGAAATTAACCGATAGAAACACAAACAGTCACAACTTTCCTAGGCCTAGATATAGACAGTAACTAAAATGGTCTGCTAAACAAATAAAGTCCTAAAAACAACTCTCATCCTGTTACTATATTTTCACACCCCTAAAAGATTCTTTGGACCAGGAGACACCAAGGACAATATATTTTGCTTACCTTCATTCTATAATGACTTATGGCATTGAAGTATGGAGACACACCAAAAACTGCAACCACATGTTTAAACTCCAGAAAAAAGTAGCCAGGATCATCTCAAAGGTTCCCAGCTGTTCGAGTTGTAAACAGTTATTTCAAAAGCCTGCATATTTTACCTTTTTATAGTGAATATAGCTACAGCCTTTAACTGTTCATGAAAAAACACCAAACCAGTTTCATAAGAAACAATGTAATTCACAACTATAATGTAATACATTTTAAAAATATCAGAAATAACCAACACAACACTGCACAATATAAAAATAGGTACTACTATTTTCAATTGCCTTCCACCATCAAATCCAAAGTAAAATAAATTTTTCAGAAAAACTGTNTAAAAATAGGTACTACTATTTTCAATTGCCTTCCACCATCAAATCCAAAGTAAAATAAATTTTTCAGAAAAACTGTCTTTATACTTTAATTGAACTTATAGAATGATAAAAATATGTTTACTGGTAGCGAGCGCTTGCTTAAAAATTTGTAAGTAAGAAGTTATGTATGTTTGTGTATATGGATATAAGGTATTTGTGTTTGTACATGGAAATTGTTCTGTGCTGTCATATAGAATGTATATATGAAAATTGTATTGTATTTTCTATTTTTTTGTGTTATCAGCTGGAAATAGTGCTCATAGGATAATGCCATATAACTTTTAAATGTGTTTATTTATTAAGATTTGTCTCAACTTGTNGCTGGAAATAGTGCTCATAGGATAATGCCATATAACTTTTAAATGTGTTTATTTATTAAGATTTGTCTCAACTTGTACTATTACTTACTTTTTCATTGTATTTTTTATTGTTTTCGTTCTTTCATTTTTTCTATTGTTTTATATATACCTAGATATGTACTGCTGATATGTTAGATAACTAGACTTAGCATATATTTTGACGTGTTTCACACCCTAAAGCCACTATGGCTACCAAGGGATCAACGGAATGTAAATAAATTAATTCAAATACTTTGAACACTTCCTTGGAGTAGGCTGGGTCCTAAAGCGACTGTGGAGCAGTCAGGTTGATATATGAGGTAGACGAGACATTACTTTCTGCATAGGTAAAAACATATTGCTAACTAAGTTCACTTTACAGAAATGCTTATGCTCCAAAGGGAATTTGTGGATATGGAGAANGGTAAAAACATATTGCTAACTAAGTTCACTTTACAGAAATGCTTATGCTCCAAAGGGAATTTGTGGATATGGAGAACAAAGCTCCTCTGTTGAACTGCAATTTTACATGCCTACNTACAGAAATGCTTATGCTCCAAAGGGAATTTGTGGATATGGAGAACAAAGCTCCTCTGTTGAACTGCAATTTTACATGCCTACAAGTGTCTGCAAGCTAATAAAACTATTCGGCAGCGAGTCGCAAGTGGTGTGTTGTATTTCGGGTTCTGGCCCTATCCAGGAAGTCATCTAGGCCTCAAGGAGGCATCCTTCATTTATAAGGTAAAATGCAATACTAAGGCATGCTGGGGAGCCTAAATACACCGGCTATATATTATGTTTTCGATAAATTAATACAGTGAGTGTCAGGGGATACAGCAACGTGGTCGTTCGGCCCACGATCCTGAGAACTGTGACTTCGTGCTCACCCAGTGAGCTGGCGCCCATTCTATTATAAATAGGTATATTGTGTAATATTCTGACTTTTCCTTAACATAGTCGTTGGACGACGTCTGTATTACTATCTCAGACCGCTCAGGTAATGTTACAACATATTTTCGGATGGCCGAATTAGGCCCTTGCTAAGTATCTATACATCTACTGGCAGATAGACAATTGCCCGACCTGCTTCATTGTACCATAATTGTCTTATGTATTGTATACTACGAGTTGAATGCCATATAAGCAGGACCTCAGCCTGCACGGTAGGCTATGCAGCAAAAATCGCGACTCAGGGTCACTCAGCAATAAACAATTACGATGTTTTAAACTCCCCTGGAAAATGCTTTTCCGCATGGGAGAGAGGCAGCAGACTCTAGGCACAGATAAAAAAAGAATGGTTCCAAATAAAAATTATACTATTGCAGCTAAAATGATTGGTACAAATGTTGCTTATGCCTGGAGCGACAACTTGCCATGACTGCCTCGCATGCTACTCACTGGTGTTGGCAAATGGCAGGGTGAACTTATCTCAGCTATGCACTAAAACTGTCTATAAGGCACACAATGTGCAACTGGCACAGAAAATGACATAAAAAATTTGCAAAATGCAATTCGCACTCAGATCCTTACATATCTAATAAGAGCACACTTTAATTACCAAACCTAATGGACGCAACATAAGCATTCAGAAACAAGCAATAAGCAATAAAACTCTTAAAAATATTACTAATAAGATTGTGGTGGGGGTCTTGTGTTTTACTGGCCCTTTTTAGACAATTTTCATTAAGCAATATAAAATGTTGGTCACACATTTCTCATACCTGTGTGTGTCCACTGTCATGCGAATTTCTCATAAAGCTTTACCAGATGAATCCAACTCCTCAGGTGTAAGTCATAATGAGTAGGATTTGTGATCTGTACTAAAACACTTTAATTCTGCTCATGTTACTTTGTACAATACACTTATCACTATTTGTACTGGCTAGCTGGATGCTTTATTTTCAACATTGCTATGCACTTTCATTTACTTTAATCGTGCTGAAGCACAGGCCCACCCAGAGGTTTCTCGGGGCCTGGGGCAAACAAATGTGTTTGGGCCCTCCAACCCTCCTCCCTCTTCAGGATAGGTACTCAACAACTTTCCATGGAAATTGTAATTAAAACTATATGTTTATGTGTATGTATAGATTTACAGACAGTATTTCAAACATATATATATAACTGTGATTCAGAACAGACACATGTGTTGGCAAATAAGGGAATTAGCAAAATACAAGAAAGCAGTTGTTAAGATATGGACTGTAAGTATTGTGGTGTAAATCGTAACGTAANAAGGGAATTAGCAAAATACAAGAAAGCAGTTGTTAAGATATGGACTGTAAGTATTGTGGTGTAAATCGTAACGTAACACACTTCGGGTCCTGCGGTCGGCATTTATTCTTGTATTTGAAGTATGGGTTTACTTGCAATTTAATTAAAAATGCAGATTACTGGTTGTGTAGTGCGGAAATGACACAGAAGCCTGAGTACCTTGAGAGAGGGGAGACTCTCGCACCAGCTCATTACATATTAATAATAAAGCTGTTGTAAGCAGCTTGCAGATCTGTGTTACAGTGTATTGAACCTATCTGCGTTTTCAAAAATTCACAGGTGCATCAGTGCATCCACCGACGTACACTGTGCATTCGAAAACTACTGTTTCGTTTGAGTCTGGTTATGGTCATGCTTCATCTCCAATGGCCTTATTCGCGGGATAGGTATTTATATGGAAAATAAAATATTTAACTAATTCTGTTTTTTTGTAATATTGGTTTCAAACCAAAATCATTTTGTATATTTTGATAAGTATTCTTTAGCAACAGCACCAAAANTTTTTTTGTAATATTGGTTTCAAACCAAAATCATTTTGTATATTTTGATAAGTATTCTTTAGCAACAGCACCAAAATTCTTATACAGTGTTTTCAAGGTTATGAGACAAAGGATTGAAACATACNTAAGTATTCTTTAGCAACAGCACCAAAATTCTTATACAGTGTTTTCAAGGTTATGAGACAAAGGATTGAAACATACAAAACACCACAAATTTCAGGATATTGGTTAAATTTTGTGAAAAAGCTATGTATCAGTCTTGCCTGAGATTATCTGATTAAAAATGTCTGGATGCCGACATGCTAGTTCTTTAAACAAAGGAGACACATGAAATTTTGTAACTAAACACTCATGTGAATAACACTTACTGCAGCATGTAGCATGTACCAGAGTGGCTTTGGCAGAAGTTTGGGAGTGGATTATAAAGGGTTTGAGCAGCAGAGAGGAAGAAGGGGGATTANTACCAGAGTGGCTTTGGCAGAAGTTTGGGAGTGGATTATAAAGGGTTTGAGCAGCAGAGAGGAAGAAGGGGGATTATATATCAGGCTTTTTTGATTTCACATTTATACCCTGGGAAGTCTGCGAACTGCTATTGCATTCCGGGATTTTAAAGGTTTTCGTTTCCAGTATAGCCCCATACTTCGGCATTGGAAAAAATATTTAATTCACGACATTTCTTTGTAATTCCCCAGTAAGCATCTCAGAATTTAACATTCACAATGAAAAAACTTCCAACAGACAATTTAAAATGCAAGTAGGTAAAATACTGTAAATATATGTGAGTTATTACATGGTAGTGTCGGTATAAATTTTTTAAGATGTAATGAACCAACATATATACAAATTACATACTGCAAATGTCGATCTGACACTATCACATTACATTGAAGATTCACGGGCATACACCTATCTCATGGGGAATTAATCACACACACATTAAACAATGGAACAGAGTCACAATAGCATACCGCTTAGAATGAACCAGTATGTAAGTGAAGTACTTCAAGATAGAGTGTTTACGTTATAATAAAATGTAATTTTTGTTGGGCTTCGACAAACATAACATGAGCAAACAAAAATTTTAAGCATAGAAAATCGCAAGCAAACATTTTGATGGATAACTTATTGTGCCATTCAAAAATTTAGTGCTTCCAGTTAGGAAGAAGTAAGCAATGTTTCATTTCATCGGTAAGCTCACACATGAAACACATTGAATGATTACTTACAAAATACACTTGTTTAATTTATGTAAGTTTTACATTGTTTAATGGGTAAACTGAGACATCTGTTAATATAGCAATTATTTGTTAAACTCCTCCGAACAGCTACTCGTCAGTTGATGGATATCTTGGGTTCAGTCAGATCATATCATATGATTTACGTAAAAAAACCTCCACCTACAAAAATGTAATTTTTTTTTCAACACAACTGCACTCAAGTGGGTTTGTAGTTTGTAATATATGGCTAATGAAAATAATACCAAAAACTTTTTGAAAGTGAATGCGTGTGTTAAGTTNGGGTTTGTAGTTTGTAATATATGGCTAATGAAAATAATACCAAAAACTTTTTGAAAGTGAATGCGTGTGTTAAGTTTTGTGTGTTAATGGTTGTCAAATACGTTCACATCAGGTAAAACAAATGCAACCTTGTAGGTATCTTGGCTTTTAAAACTCGAGAACTTCGTAAATTCAAGGCAATAATTGCAAAAATTATGGCATACTGGCTAGATGCTTTGAATGTAATTATCAGTCAGTATTTTATCAATCATTTGGTTGGCATTTCTCATCATAATATCCTGAAGTTATATTACTTACGAGTGTACCAAAAATACCTATAGCTATAGTCCATACAATAATAGGAAAATAAAATAATCAACTGCAGACTGGAGGCTGAAGTATGAACATTAATCAGGACTACCAGTAAGTTTATTGTTTCCAAGTGTTAAAAATGTATGAAAAAGAAAAATAGAAAAAATAAAATTCAATATTTTCCTGAAACAGGGATGGGAAACTCACAGAAGAATCATCATACCAATACAACGAGTCTAAACACGAGCGGTGGCGTGGACTCCTAACAAGCTATCACAAATCTTTATGTTAAGGCCCATCTAATTATTTCCTGAAATTTTGAGTAGTGGCCATCTAAACAAAATGTCAGAATAAGAATTGTTCTGTATCTCAATATATCGCAATAGCATATATATGTAATATAAGTTCGCGGGACATTGTCCTTTCGTAATCAAACTGATTATATACTCTCACATGTGATTCAGTTGCGATTCACTCCACATAATACATTCTAAGCTTCATGTAGCTGAATGTTATTCTCAGGATGAAGTGATGCGTCCATGGGGTGAAACATAATCAACCTAACTTACATCAAAGACAACAAGAACAGCCATGCCTTTCTTGAAATACAAACTCGTAACTTCTGCACCATCAGTTGACACCTGACTACACCAAGGAGGTCGGCTACATTTATTTAATTCTTCTAATGATAAAATTGGGTGGGTCGGGGTGAAATTAATGTGAGGATAAATAAACAATATATTGTTTTCTAAGTAGGGGAAGTTATTGTAACTGTAGCTCACNGGGTGAAATTAATGTGAGGATAAATAAACAATATATTGTTTTCTAAGTAGGGGAAGTTATTGTAACTGTAGCTCACCTAATTTAATAATTGTCACAATTATTTATACATAAAATTTTGGTTTCAAAAATATGTTACGTCACTGATTTATTTAAAACTAGTTTGGAATGTTTTATTATGTATGTGCTTTCAGAATTATACAATCAGTAATATTATTTATTACTGCATATTTAGGTAATTAGGAATATGCAATGTTTACAAAAGAACTAGCGAGGTATCGTANGTAATATTATTTATTACTGCATATTTAGGTAATTAGGAATATGCAATGTTTACAAAAGAACTAGCGAGGTATCGTATTATCGTAACATTTTATAGATATTTGCAATTTTTCTAAAATGCACTAAAATTTTTTTNGGGTGAAATTAATGTGAGGATAAATAAACAATATATTGTTTTCTAAGTAGGGGAAGTTATTGTAACTGTAGCTCACTTAATTTAATAATTGTCACAATTATTTATACATAAAATTTTGGTTTAAAAAATATGTTACCTCACTGATTTATTTAAAACTAGTTTGGAATGTTTTATTATGTATGTGCTTTCAGAATTATACAATCAGTAATATTATTTATTACTGCATATTTAGGTAATTAGGAATATGCAATGTCTACAAAACNAGTAATATTATTTATTACTGCATATTTAGGTAATTAGGAATATGCAATGTTTACAAAAGAACTAGCGAGGTATCGTACTATCGTAACATTTTATAGATATTTGCAATTTTTCTAAAATGCACTAAAAATTTTTTTTTTCATAGAGTGATTGAGCATTTTTATAAAGACATGTAATCAACCATAAAGAAATAGTTTTTTAATCACATAACACTTGTGTTAACCACATAATGCTTAGTTGATTTGATTTAAAATGTATATAATCATTATTTCTTTTACATATTATTCCATTTTTTATTATAGTAATGTGGTGACTGTATGTGTATAAACTGTTACAAGATAACAGAGGTGCACAGGTTCAAACACTCCCTACCTCCAGAATTATTTTTATTTTATACAAAATTTAATTTAAATACATTTACACATCTATTATTTGTAGCATCAATCTACCCACCTCCATTATTACTTCTTTTGTTTCTCAGTGAGCACAGCATTCAATGTCTATCTCAACCCTAATCAAAGTCCTTATATGTGTCTGTTTGGTTATAGTCAATTAACTACCACTCATAATCTCTCTGCTCGGAGGACCGACATACTTTTATAGTTGCTGGCCGTCACCTGGAAAGTTCGCGCATACTGTGTCACGCTGAGAAAAACTCGGTCATTAACCCAGAACATTCTTCGGATAAACATGGAAATTCAATTAGCTGAAGGCCAGGAGCACAAGAGCGGGGAAACAATTTATCGNAGAACATTCTTCGGATAAACATGGAAATTCAATTAGCTGAAGGCCAGGAGCACAAGAGCGGGGAAACAATTTATCGTAGCGGTGTGCTTTTCGTAACAAGATTTGTGTGTCTTGGATTATCGCTCGCCTGCCATTCNGGGAAACAATTTATCGTAGCGGTGTGCTTTTCGTAACAAGATTTGTGTGTCTTGGATTATCGCTCGCCTGCCATTCAAATATCCCTAAATATCCCCCGCTAACATATTACTACTTTGTCCTTCTCTTTCTCTCGCTGTGTGGGACAAAGCAGCAGGCGTTTAAAACTGTCCCCTCCTCAAGTGTGTTTGTCCCGAACAGACTCTGCAACATCCGGACATTCAAAGTGTTTCAGTCAGTCGATGTGGACAGCCTTCGGCTCCGCTCTAGTGCCTCGACTGATCTTCAGAATCCTGTAGAAACCATCCCAACATTTCTGTAGATTCGAGTATCCTTTTATTCTCTTTGGGTTGTATAGCCACACCAGTTGTCCTTCTTGAAATACCTCGCCCAACATTCTCCTGTCANTCCTTTTATTCTCTTTGGGTTGTATAGCCACACCAGTTGTCCTTCTTGAAATACCTCGCCCAACATTCTCCTGTCATACCATGTCTTCATCCTGTCACTATATGACCATTTGTGCCTTACAGAAGGACCAATCTCCTCATTACCAAATTGAAATGAGGATGCAANATCCTGTCACTATATGACCATTTGTGCCTTACAGAAGGACCAATCTCCTCATTACCAAATTGAAATGAGGATGCAACTATATAATTTCTCCTTGCTCTTTCTTCAGACCATGTCTACCAATCTTGAAAGTGCTGGCACTTGCGGTGGATACTGCAGGTTGTGGCTGGATCCTCGTCCAATGCACCCTGATACACTGATAGCTCCTGTCGACTGCCTTACTCCCCTTCTCGAGTTCACGCTACTGGTTCTTTAACTCCTGAGGCACTTCCTCCATGGGACTGCTATCCTCAGAAAAGAGAGATGCCATCACATGGGCTCCTTTCACTGCTATGTGGCACAGTGTGTGCTGGGTGTCTGGACAGCACCCGCAAGTTATCATGTGCATTTTCCAACTTTTTTGTAAGGTGTGCAGCTTGCAGTCTCAGCTTGTTGATGCGGTATCTCAGTTAGTGGACATATGCACGAAGCTCATAAATTTATTCACACAAGTGCTTGCATGCACTCATCGAAGCCATTTGTTTTCAACTAGCTGCCTCTNACGAAGCTCATAAATTTATTCACACAAGTGCTTGCATGCACTCATCGAAGCCATTTGTTTTCAACTAGCTGCCTCTTTTCCCACTGCTGCTTCTGTTTCTGCTGCTGCTGTTGTAGGCAATAGGTTCTCAAGTGTCCCAGCTGTTCACATGACCAACACTCCCACCATTTGGATGGGGGGTGGTGAAGCTCTGTAGCACATACCCTGGAAACGATGTCTCTCAAAGCCATCTGCAACTCCTTCAGTGTCTTCGTTATTCTGTCTTCATCACTTTCGTTCAGCGTCACTGCCCATACCAGATGTCGGGAGTGGGCTCCTGTCTTGCTGATTCCACTCCAGTGCTCGGGCGAGGGCATCTTGCATGTTGTGGGGTGCAGGCAGACATACCATTTTCCGTACCACTGTGTTGGCGATGGCATCAATGAAAAGCCGACTACGATTTCAGAGNGCCATCCTGCATGTTGTGGGGTGCAGGCAGACATACCATTTTCCGTACCACTGTGTTGGCGATGGCATCAATGAAAAGCCGACTACGATTTCAGAGATAGTTGGGAAAGCCACACAATATCNGGCATCCTGCATGTTGTGGGGTGCAGGCAGACATACAATTTTCCGTACCACTGTGTTGGCGATGGCATCAATGAAAAGCCGACTACGATTTCAGAGATAGTTGGGAAAGCCACACAATATCTTGCCATAGCTCTTGCAGTGGCTTTTCTGGTTGCTGGGTGCGGCTATGCATTTGGGCATTGTATGCATTTCGCAGGTATCAGTCCCCGAAATATAGCTCCAAGGCCGACACCAGTGTGGGGTACTCCAGTCGATGTCGCTCTGACAGAGATTGTATTATGCTCAGTTTGGGGTCTCTCAGTACAGCCGCGATGTAGCAAGCCTGCTGCTCGAATGACCAGTCATTCAGGGTGGCGACTATTTAAAACTGTTGTTGGTACTCCTTTCAAGAACTCCATCCATCGTTGGGGGGCAGGCTTAACTGAGACTCTCTTTCCCACTCCCGGCTGCCTGACAACAATACTGCAGAGCTGCTGACTATCCTCCGAGGTCGCTGTATAGGTGATGACTTAATGCTTCCCCATTTTTCTCGGCTGCAGGTGTGAGAGTAGTGGCACTCCGTTGCTGAAGAAATTCATGCCACTCCTTCTTCAATACACTCATTTCCTGTTTCATTTCGTTCTCGACACTGTCCATCCTGTCTTTTACATTGTTCACTATTTCACTTACACTGTCCATTCTTTCATTTACACCGTCGATTATTTAATTTACAATGTCAATTTTCTGGTCCACACTGTCCATTTTTGCATTCACTAATTCACTTATACCTTCTAATTTCCTATCTACACGATCTATTTTCTTGTNTCAATTTTCTGGTCCACACTGTCCATTTTTGCATTTACTAATTCACTTATACCTTCTAATTTCCTATCTACACGATCTATTTTCTTGTGTACATTTTCGTTTACAGTGTCTATTTTCTTATCTACTAACTCACTTACATTAGTTATCTGACTATTTCAATGCTCNCCATTCTTTCATTTACACCGTCGATTATTTAATTTACAATGTCAATTTTCTGGTCCACACTGTCCATTTTTGCATTCACTAATTCACTTATACCTTCTAATTTCCTATCTACACGATCTATTTTCTTGTCTACATTTTCGTTTACAGTGTCTATTTTCTTATCTACTAACTCACTTACATTAGTTATCTGACTATTTCAATGCTCNCTACATTTTCGTTTACAGTGTCTATTTTCTTATCTACTAACTCACTTACATTAGTTATCTGACTATTTCAATGCTCGTTTACACTATTTACAATTTCATTTACATTTTCTGTCACACATTATTTATTTGGGTATTTACAGCTTCATTCGCACCACTAATTTTGTTATCAAGGTTTTTAACACTTGCGCTCATTTGGTTACATACTCCCTCAATTAATGATCGCAGTGCTTCCAGTTCTGCATACATTTATCTAGTTAATATTTATTGCGACTGTTGTACAAAGTAGTCATCATTATTTTCGCCTACAGTTATTACAATCTATTAATTTGTTTGAATATCACTAATTACTAGCCTTTGGCCTATCTTAATTTGTAGTTGAATGCCTCCATCCCACTTCTGAAACCAGTCTTACAAGACGCCGGAGGGCATATGTGAGTTCGTGAATGATGAAGGTTAGGCCTAATGGAGGTCTTAATAAAAATGAAAGAACTAAATTTGATTTTAATTTATTCACACAGTTATTATTTACAGCATCACTCTATCATCACTATTATTCCTTTTATTTCTCAGTGAGTGTGGTATTCAATCTATCTCAACCATAATCGAAGTACTTTTCAATATCTGTTTGGTTACAGTCAATTAACTAACACTCATCAACTCTCCGATCGGAGGCCCGACACACTTTTATATTCGCAGGCCTTGATCTGGAAAGTTCGCTGCATTCCGAGTCACACTGAGAGAAACTAGGTCATTAACCCAGAACTTTCTTCAGACGAACGCATAAATTCAATCAACTGAGGGCCGGTAACGTGAGAGCCGCAAAAGATTTATCACAGCGGCGCACTTTTTATAACAAGATACGTGCTTCCTGGATTATCGCTCGCCTGTAATTCAAACATCCCTTGCGACTCGCCGCCCGCTACCTTCCCTTCCGCAGGCTTGCGCGGGACAAAACAGCGGGCGCATAACGATAAAAAAAAAACACGCGCGCGCGCACACATACATATAGTCACATAAATATGTTCATACATGCCTTATGTATATATGTATGTATATAATATATTAATCTAAATTTCGTGAATTGTAACTCATTTTATACATAGAAGTACGCTTTTTGAAATTAAATGAGGCTACAACTAAAATATACCGTAACACCAAATATCTTCTGATCAATTAAAATATTTATTGTACAATAGCTAACAAGGTCAACAAAGATAATATACATATGATTACAATAAAGAATTTCGCCAGTGTGGCTATTTCCAGATAGAGAATATCAACCATTTCCACCGTTGTTGGTATTGACTAAACCAGTATCATAGTTGTACTGCACAAAACCTTTATTACTTACTATTTATTTAATAATTGGGTTGATAATGGTCCTGTTAACAAGAAAACACATTACAGAACTAATCTAAGTTTTGGGTTCATTGTCTGAAACGAGGCACATTTACTCGGCTGTATGAAACACCTTGCTCCTTTTTGATGTCCTTAAACTTTCTGGCGTAAGCCGGCATCCGTTGTCTGCCCCTGCTTGATATGTCTCAGGCCGCTGAAACTGATATCTTACACTGATAAAAGTTTAGAAATAGTAGCAGAATATAAACAGACGAATATAACAAAATCGAAAATTCTTCTATGAAATATACGAAATTAATCTAAAAATTAGGCATTTCAACATTGAAAAAATAATCATACATTAAATTGTTTTCAATATGAAACACACACGCGCTTACAATAACCAGTTAACAAAAAAATGAATAAATATAAATATAAAAACANTGTTTTCAATATGAAACACACACGCGCTTACAATAACCAGTTAACAAAAAAATGAATAAATATAAATATAAAAACAAATTTCTACTTTCCTATTGAAAGGATTGTATTATTTATAGCCTACAAACCTAAATATGAGACATGAGACATTGTGTATTATGCATCACAAAACCTCAACTTTGAAAAATACAATATGACAAACAAAAGTCCAAAACAACTTATTTTTATCTTTGGCTTTTATATGCCCATTACACAGTGTGTGTATATAGCTTATTTCATAATTTCGTGAAGTGTAACTCATTTATAATATATATAACTGAGCTGTATTAAATNTGTTTTCAATATGAAACACACACGCGCTTACAATAACCAGTTAACAAAAAAATGAATAAATATAAATATAAAAACACATTTCTACTTTCCTATTGAAAGGATTGTATTATTTATAGCCTACAAACCTAAATATGAAAATTAATTAAATCATTTAACAGTAGTTGAGAGACATTGTGTATTATGCATCACAAAACCTCAACTTTGAAAATATGTTATACTGTTTGTTTTCAGGTTTTGTTGTTATTTTTATCTTTGGCTTTTATATGCCCATTACACAGTGTGTATATAGCTTATTTCATAATTTCGTGAAGTGTAACTCATTTATAATATATATAACTGAGCTGTATTAAATTTAATAAGGTTACAACTAAAACATACAAGCCCTTACCTTCAGTATTTTCAACGAAAAAACTTTTCTTTCTTCTAGCAGTTTCTTTAAGGCCAAGTTGTAATGCAGAATAACATATTTTACCACAACAGTAGCGTTTTCGTTTGCTACAATACCGCCTGTACCGACTGGGCTTGCTCTTAAATATCCACGCCGCAGGTCAATACATAATCCACACTTCTCCACTACCGAACAAGTCCCTAACATACAACATGGTGGTTGGGGTCAGCAGTGTAATTTGTTCCTTGGTTTTTACGACCTTTTTCTATTTTTGACGATTTTTTCTTCGATTTTTTGAGTTTAACGTTACTGGGGTCAACATCAAGGTCACCCACATTCAACATGACGGTCGGCGACAGTAGTACAATCTGTTCCTAAATTTTTAAGAGTTTCTTTAGATTTTCTCGAGATTTTTCTCGATTTATAGAGTTCAAGGTCACTGGGGTAAAAGTCAGGTTCACCAACTTCCAACATGATATTTGGAGCCTGTAACGTAATATGTTCCCAAATTTGTAAATAATATTTTTTTTTACACTTTTTTAAGCTTTTATTTTTTTTTATTTAAGATAATTAGGTTCAAATTCAAGGTTAGCAATATCCAACATTGAGGTTGGAGTCAGTAATATAATTTGTTTCTGGATTTTTGCGAGTTTCTTTAGAGTTTTTCATAGTTTTTCTCGTTTTAAGTTCAAGGTTAATTGGGTCAAGGTCGTCCCATAGTACATAGTTCGGAGTCATAAATCTAATTTTTCCCTCGATTTTTAAACTTTTTAAAAATATTTTGCAATTTTTTTGATTTTTTATGATTGGGTGGGTGTTGGCGAGGGGTGGGAGTGGTTGAGGGTTGGAGTGGTGAGCGAGAAAATGTCTTGGATGGGAGGGGAGGGGGCGTGAGGGTGTGCAGGATGGTGGTTTAAGTTAGGAAGCCATGGCCGCTGATCCGCCTGATTCGCTGGACCTGGCTCGGAGCCTCGAATCCATTTGCTGCTTTGAGGACTTTTTGGCTCTCGCATCGAGGTGCCACGAATCCGCTTTGCTCACTTAAGGACTCGGTCGGTACTTTTTTCAGTTTTTGTTATTTTTTTGGGAAAAAGCGATTTTGGGGTGAACGCAACCATTTCTGAAGTGATTTTAGGGGTAAAACAGGTAATTTTGTCGATAGCATGTCCACTCCAGGCAACCGAGAGCNAACCATTTCTGAAGTGATTTTAGGGGTAAAACAGGTAATTTTGTCGATAGCATGTCCACTCCAGGCAACCGAGAGCGACATCCACCTGTGACGTCACCCAAGGTGCCGAATGGCTCCTAGCTCCTACTCCTGAATCATGTCTCCGCTGTCTCTAAATTACACTATTGTCTTAATAAATAGTTTACAACTTATTGCTACAAAGTTTAATGCAGACATAGGGTGGCATCCCCATTAAATTAATGAAGGTGGTCCATATTAAAAACAGCGTTTTCAGAGGTGTAAGATCTCAGTTGTACAAATCAATATTTACCGATTTGTTACTTAATTGCAAGCACTTTATAATATTTTTAACTAAAATAATTTCAAAACTCGACTTTTGGATGCATAATCACTATTTTAAGAAAAAAGTGGTTCATGAGTTTTCGTCTTATATTTAAGTTAGGAATAACCTGCCGGAGTTTGTCGGTGTTGTTCACATACACTGTATATTTTTGACCTATTATTTGTTAAAGTATCGCCTGCCGAAGTCTGTCTGTAGAGTTCAGTTCCATAGTGTGTGTATGTGTATGTGTGTGTGTTTGCACTATATAATATATACAGGTTTATCCTGAGTACAAACTTAATGAGGTGATTCGTTATGGAAAGTGAGGCAGAAAACACAATACGACCTATGACCTAACGCGATCATTAAGGGAGAGACACGCCCTTGAAAATGGAAGTGAAGGTAGTAATGTACAAAATGTCAGAGAATGCGTGAAATAAAATCACAAATTCGTGCATAGTGTTAGCCTGATTTGACATCTTCCATTCTTAATTGAGAGACACGTCCTTGAAAATTGGAGATTAAAAATAGCTATTTGCAAAACGTCGAAAACTACGTGACACGAAACAATAAATCCCAGAATATTGTAAGCCTGATTTGTTATCTACCATCTGTGACCATTTAGTGGGTTATACCACGACCCGTCATTAGGACATTAGGGGGTGACAAATTATTATCAACAAAAGTGGGTTANCCATTTAGTGGGTTATACCACGACCCGTCATTAGGACATTAGGGGGTGACAAATTATTATCAACAAAAGTGGGTTACCCGTGAGCGTTTATCGGTTTATTTATGTAATAATCACGTGTACAATTAAAGGGACACAGGATGTTACCTCAATGTAGCACTTTCAGTCGAACGGTTCTGGTGAAAACATGCAATGTTTGAAAGAGTGCCGTATGTTGTCGGGCACAGGCCGTACACCCGCGCTGCGCGACAGTTCCGCGCGTATGGGTAACACATGTTGCTAGATAACATGGCAGATCTTAATTTCATAATTGCGGGCCATTTATCACCCGACAAATGTCCACTGACGGCAGATGTGAAATCAGGCTAATACTGCTCACGAATTTGTTCTTTCTTCTCACGTAGTTTCTGACATTTTGGAAATAAATACTTTTAATTCCCTATTATAAAAGCGTCTCTCTCCTCCTCTTAATAATCACGGTAGGTCGTTGGTGGGATAATATTTTCTACCCCAATTAACATAACAAATTATACAATAAAGTTTGTACCACAAGGAATTATTCTTGTGAACGTTGGAGGGTTGCCGCTCGTAATTGACAACGAAAAGGAGCACCCTACAAAAAATATTCAAAATAAAGACGGTGACTACGCAGAACGCCCTAAATATTTACTATACAATATATAAATTATGTACCTGAATTGTTCAAAACATACCTATATTATAGACGGTTTGAACTTTTATGTATATTTTACCGTAAGTGGAACCTCTCCAATATGTATTATTACTAATTTCAGACGTTTATCAAGTTATTTCATGTACTAACATAATTTATTACGACACTTTTTTGTTTTTGGAAAATGGACGGTGAGCAGTGCATTTAATATTTACGTCGTATACACTATTGTTATATTTTGCTATAATTTAGATTATTTATTATTAGTATGTTGCTATTACGCATACAGTTTCTCTTTAAAATGGAGACTACTGTCACTATAACTAACGAACTAGGATTGTAAAACAACGTTATTCTCACAGTATGCAGTACAATGGTAGCTGTGGAAAAAGTACTTGGAAAATAAAGCTTTATTAAAGCAACTAACTGATAGCCATACCTTCTACTTTCCCAAGTATGTATGGCGTAAAAAAACTTAGGTATACGCTGATAGTTTCCTTCCAACTTCTATCTTTAACTTACAATAGCTTATGTCACGTGATGTCAATTACAGTGGTAAGCGACACATAAAGCCTGGGTTACTGATGTAGACGTCCCTAACTTTTCGTTCACAACGGTAGTGATCAGTAAGGCTACTGTCATAACTCACTGCTTGATGATAGCTCGATGTTGTAATTTATGTTCGATAGTAAATATTGAGACGTAGAGAGGGAGGGAATAAGTACATGCTACTCGAAATGAGCATGGGTACATTGCTCATGCATCGTAGTTAGACGCACATACTTACTCCGTTGCCCGTGGTGCCATCGTACTGCAAGCAGCTCTACAAAAAATTTATATTAGAGACCAGCAAAACGCAACACATATTTCGGTGATTCCTGTTGTATTCAGAAAAGTTTTTTTATGTGTTTTAATTGGATTCTATTGGTTTCTGTTGGTGAGCCAAATATAATCATAATGAGAAGTCTATGACATGGGACGGGGGACCGCAGCCAGAGCCGACCGACTGCCAAGTTGGGAGTCACCCGACCACCATAATGGATCTGGGTGACCTTGATCTTGGTCTCACGCCTGTGTCCTTGACCCCATGAAAAAAGAAAAAAAAATTAAAAATTAGTATAACAAATAATTTTTTTGGGAATATTTAAGGTTAGTTACTGGGGCAAAAGTCTAAGGTCATGGTCAAGGTCACCGACATCAAACATGGAGGACAAGATGGCCTCCAGCCGATCAGAATGAGGGAACTAATTTTAATACACATGACTTTCGGTATGCCATACAATAGGTTCGTATGAAATATAAACTGGCATGATAATTGGACGAGGTTAGAAAAATAATGCATCCGTAGTATTTGCGAAGATGAATGAATACCGTCAATAACACCTCAACTGTCAAGAAAAGGCCCTTGAGACTTGGAATGTACGAGGGCAGCTTGGGTGATAGTCTGTCTTATCTTCACTGCTCTCCTCAGGCATACATACTTAGATGAGTCCCGATCCTTCGCAATCCTCTGCAATCCTCAGCAATCCTCCTCCACCCACAGTCCTCTGCAATCCTCACAAATCTCCTCTGCAATCCTCAGCAATCCTCACCAATCTTCTTTTGCGATCTTCGGTAATCCTCCTCACAAATCCTCACCAATCCTCAGAAATCCACCTCCGCAATCCTCTGCAGTAATCCTTCACAATTCTCACCAATCCTCACTAGTCCTCACCAATCCTCAGTAATCATCCTAACCAATCCTCATCAATCCTCACTAATCCTTCGATCAATCTGAATTCCTCGATCGATCCTTTGCTAAATCCTTTGGTTTGTCGTCTTCCTTAATATTACATCTGTCCCCTTAGTCGAGCATATTTTAAGACGTTTCAGCCCGACTTTGTCGTGTAAAGGGTTTGGCTCATGGTCCATGTGTTTGAGATCCAATCCTCTTGAATGGTGCAAATGTGTCATGGAAAATGTTTTCAGAATGGTAGGGGTACATATACTTTGCATGCCTCGAACATTGGCAAAAAATCATAGTCCTTTTAGACGAGTGTATTTCAGTAGATAATTATAGTCCCATCGCTTAAAAATTCTCTCTTTGGGTTAGACAGCGATTCGTGTTCCAGTAGCAATTGCATAAAAATGGCTCTGGGCAAGTAATATTATTTTTGATGGTTCTTTTATAAGGGTTCTTTTTGAGGTTTCATTTTAAGGTTTCGTTTTAAAGTTTAATTTTTAGGTTTAATTTTGAGTTTCTTTTAAATTTCTTTTTGAGTTAGTCTTGGGTGGATTTAGTCTTTGGCAGATTTAGTCTTTGGTGGATTTAGTCTTTGGTGCATTTAGTCTTGGGTGAAGTTTCAGTCGTTGGTTGGTTTTGTTTGTTTAGCCTGGTCGGCTTTTATGGTCCTTTTGTATGGTCCTTTTGTATGGTCCTGTAGTATGGACCTTTGTTATGATTATTTGGTACTAGCGAACCGGTCCGTCTTCGCCCGGGTACAATTGAGTTTTACAGTGATACACTAATAAATAAATTGGGAAAAAACAATTAATTTATGTTAAAACCAAATTATAAAACTATATTATGTTGGCCTAGGTTTTTAACTGATTACGGCAATCCAAAAGGAAGGAAATATTTTTTACCCGATAGCCAAGAAGTAGGGTATTGTGTTTGGAGTGAATCTATGCAACTATCGCGTAGTTACCACATTTCCGCTTTCCAGCGTCGATGTATGAAAATCAAAACGTGAGTTTCATCAAGTTGTAGCTTTAGAAATAAGTGTACCTAGGTACTACTTTTTGCGCTTGGCTGAGGGATCTTAATCGATCACCAAAGTTAAGCAACGTTCCCAGCGGCACACATTTGGATGGGTGACCGTTTAGTGGCCTAATATCTGAGCGCTTCCGGGCTTCGGAGGACACGTTAAATATTCGGTCCTGGTTGTTATCGATTGATAGCAGTCGTTAAGCTATTTCAGAGGTCCTTGGGTGGCCTGATAAGCTCTGACAACAGAGGAAAAAATATTTCGGTCATGTTCCCAGCCATTGTAGAATTACGTTTTGTTGTTATTCCACAGGAACCGTACAATTTTCCGGGATAAAAAGTATCCTATGTCCTATTACAGGACCTACAGTACTTACATATCAAATTTCATCAAAATCTGTTCAGCCGTTATGGAGCTGAGGTCGGTCACGTTCCCAGCCGTTGCAGAATTACGTTTTGTTGTTATTCCACAGGAACCGTACAATTTTCCGGGATAAAAAGTATCCTATGTCCTATTACAGGACCTACAGTACTTACATATCAAATTTCATCAAAATCTGTTCAGCCGTTATGGAGCTGAGGTCGGTCACGTTCCCAGCCGTTGCAGAATTACGTTTTGTTGTTATTCCACAGGAACCATACAATTTTCCGGGATAAAAAGTATCCTATGTCCTATTACAGGACCTACAGTACCTACGTACCAAATTTCATCAAAATCTGTTCAGCCGCTATGGAGCTGAGGTCGGCCACGTTCCCAGCCATTGCAGAATTACGTTTTGTTGTCTTTCCACAGGACCAGTACACTTTACCGGGATAAAAAGTAGCATATGTCCTATTCCACGACCTAAAGTACCCACATACCAAGTTTCATCAAAATATGTTCAGCGGTTATGGAGCTGACTTGTAACAAACAAACCCACACACACACACACACACACACACACACTCAGTATTTCACATTTATAATATTAGTAGGATAGTCTGCTAGCTGGTCAGTATGAGCGGTGATCATGGTTTGCTGATCTTGATGGTCGTTAGACTAGTTGGCTGTAATTGTCGTTTGGTGTGGCCAGTTCGTCTGGTTTGCTGGTGTGGTTAGCAGGTATGTATTGTGCATTTTTTAGCTGGCATTGATGGCTTATATAGTTGGCTCAGAGGTGTTCTTCACCTGGTTTGCCCGACATGACTGGTTCGTATGGTTGGTTCATATGGTTGTTTGGTATGGTAGTTTCATGTGGTCGGTTGATTTGTTTGGATGCTACTCTATCGCCAATTATTAGAAAATATTTGTCAAATAGGCTTATAAACGGATTAAATCATAGTCAGTTACGTCGAAATCATTCGACTTTTGATGACATCGTAAATTCCAAGTTACTAGGGCCTAACACAAATGGTTTGCGAGTAGCATCAACGATGACGTAGGAAGTCCAGCTGGAGTCAACTATGGTATCAGCAAAGACGAAGCCGATCTGGTCATAGGTGTACCATTAAACGAACACTTCATCTTTTTACCAACACTCCAATTTACTTACTGGTCCGAACTGGTATTTGAAGCTTTAGGCAAAGTTTTTAATTTGGTGGAAAATGTATGTGTAATTAATTACGAGCACGTTTGATAATACCCTGCAGAATTTTATGGAAATTATTAACATAAAAAATATCTTACCAGACCGAATGCTGGAAACATCAGGGAAGAGAGTGCGATATGTCACCTCTCGCATCAGACGAGAAAATGATGCGAGGGGGGCAACTTTGTTCACATTAACTACTTCCCCCATACTAGCGCACTCTGGTGGACAATGCTGAAAATAAGAGTGGTAGTGGTAAGAGATTAAGGGAGGGTGAATAATTGGTCGGACTATACTGGTGGGATGAGGAATAACAGAAAAAGTACCCAATAAAGAACAAGGTAAATTTATTGGAAAAGGGGAAAGTGGTCGCCTTGGCGGGGTGGTTGGGAGAGGGTCAAGCCAATACGAGTAATCAGCCAATAACAATTGGAGGGGTTGATGGTGGGGATCAGTCGTCTGCTGGTCTTCGTGTCGGGAGCTTAGTCGCTGATTGCTCCACCTGCCATCGAACTCTGGACCTCCTGCATGTAAGTTTTTTTCCTTCAAAATTGTTTCAAATGTTTAATTTCTAATTTTTAAATTATTTTTATAAATTAATTTTTTTACATTAAATATATTTTTTATAATTTTGTGATTAGTTTTGTTTTAAGTTCATCGAATGTCACAGTCATAGGGTCAAGATCACGGATGTGAGTTCAAGGTCACTCAGACTCAATATGTCGGGCGGGTGACATCACATTATGGCGGCCAGTCGGCTTCGGCTCTGTATAATACCCCTGTCCCCTTATGTCCAAACATGCAACAATTTTTTTTTACTTTTTAAATTGTGATATTGTAATATTTTGAAAAAAAATTTTATGAAGTTCAGAAAGTTTTTAAATTTTGTTGGGATTTTTTAAAATTTTTTGAGTTCAAGGTAATTTAAGGTCATGGATATGGGGCCAGGACACTGACGTTAGATCAAGGTCATCCAGATCCAATACGGTGGTCGGGTGACATATCATAGCAGTTGGTCGGCTCCGGCTCTGGTGCCCCGTCCACCGGACCCTTGTCCCAGACTTCGCCTTATCATTCTACTCACCTAAAAGACTTTAATGCATTTCCGTGGTTTCTGTTGGGCATTAGTTAAACAAAGTGAACAATAGTCATTGGGTTTTGTTGTTTCCTGTTTTCAGCCAAAACTTGATCTGTTGGGACTTATTAGTTTCTGTTGTAAAATTAATTCCACTATTTTATTTTGTGCTTTATTGGTTTCCCTTATAATGCGTTACATTGATTTCTGTTGTATTTCTAGTGGATTTCACCAGTTCTTGTTGTGATTTATTCATTCCAGTTCTAATGCATTCTATTATGTTTTGTTTACTCCTGTTGTAATGAATTATGTTGTTTTCTTTTGTATATAGTTGTTTATGTTGTAATGCATTTTCTGTTGTGTTTTGTTTTTCATTTTTCATGAAGAATATTAGTTTATGCTATATCTACAGTGGTTTCCACTGGTTTCTGTTGTGCTTTGTTGTTTTCTGTTGTAATGCAATCTGGTTGTTAATTTTGTACTTGAAGTGATTTCTACTGGTTCCTGCTCTGCTTTAATTTCTGTTATAATGCAGCCTTTTTGTTCCGGTTGTTTCTTCACATTTTCAGCACCTGTTGACGTTTGTAGTTTCCAGGCGCCGCGGTATCACAGCGGCTAGAGCACTCGCCTCCCACCAAGGCGAACAAGGTTCGATTCCCAGAAGGGTTACTTCCAGGTTTTCACACATTGGAAACGTGCGGGTAGATGCCGCTGGTCGGCGGGGTTCTTCGGGGATTTCTCGTTCCTCCCGCTCTTGCATCCAGGCGCTGCTGCATAATCACCTCGCTTCACACTCATCAGCAGAAACCTACAGAAACCGAAAGGGTTGAGAGGTTTGGGCAACTCTGAACAGTAAAGTTACACCAGAAACCAACAAGATGATATACTATGAAACGATAGAACACAACAGAAACCATTGAAAAACCATTGGGACTGCAACATAATTAAACATAATAAAATAGAACAGAAACAGATGTAAAGGAAAATACTACAGGAAAAACACAATACAATAAAAAACAACGAAAATACAACAGACAACTACAAAACACAAAAAAAAAAAAAAAACTAACGGAGTCAGTAGAGGATCTGATGGGGCACTGTGCATTACATCCAATCCACACGATTACCAGCACGCATTAAGTTTTAATGCTAGATATAAATGTAAATGCTTAATGGTGTAGAAGTGTGTAAGACAGAGAACGTACACACACAAGGAAACACCAGATTGATTTAATCTTACCACATATCTGTATCTTACCAAATATGTCTATAGTTCAGGAATAATTGTCACAGCCAGTCTCTGTAGGCTACAAACAACACACAAAAGGCACTAGGAAGAAAATAAAAACAAAAAAATACCACTAGCTACTGACCAAATGATTACTCATAGACACTTGAGTTGAAATTAATTTGATTTAAATGAAAAATAAATATTTTACTTGAAACATCATGAATTAAATGAATATCTGTGCAAATAATAAGAATTATGTAGCAGCTCGCTATTGGTTTCAAAATTCACTATTCTTTGTGTTCCCATAACCATGGCTGTAGCCTTCTCGTACGTATTTCTTAGTTGCAATTCAAATGTAGTTAAGTCTCTTCAGGTCCTTTAAATATTTCAAAATGTGCAAATTAAATTAATAAATAATTTTCTCACACCAACTTAGTTGGAAGAACATAAGATCTCAGTTCAGGGCTCCGTAGGCATATACGCAAAGCAACTTTAACAAAAATTATTATCCAAGATGGCGTAATGTAAGTCAGATAGGTTTCTCAAAAATCATTACATTATTTTATAGGCATAAACTCTGTGTCGAAAATTCAGCATTCTTAGCTTAAAATAAATCTTGATCACTGCAACCGCTCTTGATATCTTCTGTAGTTGGTTCCGCTGGTCGTGGGTCTTAGTATTCCCTCACTAGGCTTTCGAGTCTTAAGTACGTCACTAGAGTCTTTGCCGTATCACACACAGTCGCAATAGCTCAAACTTGGCTTTAAATATAATCCGCGTAGGTAGCATATAAAGACTTAAATTATTCCACTTCAGATGCCTTGCCTCTTCGCCCTATCGGCAGTCTACATTTCTGTACGGGACTCGGCCGATTAACCAGCAAAATAAAATATTTCTCAGGCCGACGACATACTAGGTCATCCATCGCCTGCCTGGCGGAAAAACCAAAATGGTTTTTCCGCCAAGAGGGCTTTCTCAATGCCTTCAAAACTGAATATTTAAACGACGCCTTTAAACATCGTGCCAGTCACGAGATGGCTACATCACATCTTAAACACACGTCTTGTGTTACCATAGCAAAAAATCAACAAATTATTTTATGCAAAGCAGCCCACATAAAAAAATGACTTTGTGAATGAAAACTTAATGACTTAATTACATGGAAATACGTTATATGAGGTAAAAAAAAATACTTGAAATAAATAATAGGAATTAGAGCTGGAGTAAATAAGATATATCTGCCACAAACTAATAACAAATAAAATGAATAAATATTAAGTTAACATACACATTGCAAAAAAAACTGAGATAACTGCTACAGAAACAAGTAGCGGTTATTTGAGCCATTACGATGGATAGGACATCTAACATCTAAATACTTTTTAAATTTTTCCATGACTATACTAATTTTACGTATCACTGTTGTAGACTATTAACGGTAAAGTGCGCACTTTGCGAAGCTCTCTTACTCATAATACTAGTAAATAAATATATCGCATCGTAGACTTAGAAAATAAATTTCGAGTCTGGGGAAATATATACACTGCTCGAGATGGAAGAATCGTAGAGCTGCGTGAAGCGGGATTGCCATATCGCTTTATTACGTGCCATACCGGCCTTGCGGATATTACCCTAGCACGCTGTTGGCGCCGGTAGACAGTGGAAGGCGCGCACACACGACACACAGGATCTGGAAGACTAGCACCAACCACACCGAGGGAGAACCGACGGATTGTCGGACGTGCGCGGAGTGCCCCAACCTCCACGACTGCGGACATTCAGCGAGCAGTGATGCTCGCCCTGCAACATCCTGCGAGTTACTGTCACATTGGCAGATGGCTGCACGACGCAAGACTACTGCACGTAGACCGTTTCAACGAGTGCCCTTTCAAGGCATTGCGCTTGAACTCCGTCGCAGAGTGTTTCAAATACACGTTTTACAACGAACTATTAAACGCGCGTCCAATGTGCTTTTTACGGAAAGAACACACACTTCAGACGAGGGCTGTTGAGTGCTTTCAAGACGTCATGCACATTAGAAACACTATTTCATAGCACTCCAAAAATACTAAAAACGACTTTCCCAAAGCGCTGTATCTCAGAATATATGCGTAAGATACATACAACACTACTCAAGAGCCATGCACTGAACCTTCCTACAGACTTCCCACCAATACAATAATAGAGTCACCACTGACAGTCCCATAGGCACACACAGTGCGACGAGAACACTGCACGTCAGATCAGAGCCTTGCGCTTAGCGGCGATGTCGCACCAGGTGCGCGTGAAACGCGGAAAAAAACTCCAGGTGGGCGGAGCCTTAACACTGCATCAACATTCCCACAGACAGCAATGTCACGCAGAATGGCACTGGATATTCTTTAGTGATGGTTTTTGTCTTGGTGGCGATGACCAAAGCATCCGTGGGTAGCGGCAAGGTAGGCAGTGTCGAAATGAGCGGTTTGTTGTCACACGTCACACGTTCAGATGGCCTGGTGTCATGGTGGCGGAGGTGGGGGGTGTAATTTCGTACGATGCGGCCGTTCACCGTCGGTATTTGTCATGGACAGTTTGGCAGCCCAACGGTGCATTCGTGAGGTTCTGCAACCAGTTGACCTGTTATTTTTAAACGCCCACGCCAATGCTTTATTACAACGGAACAACGTTCGTTCTCATACCGTTGCCGTCTAAAGAGCATGCATGCCTTGAAGCCAAAGATACTCTCTAAACGGCCAGCCGCATCGCCAGACCTTTCTCCAATTGAAAATGCGTGGGATGCTGTTGGACGTTATATCGCGACTCTACCCATACCGGGTTGGGGTGGCTGAGCGGTTAGACTGTTCGCCTCCCACTTAGGCGAACCGGGTTCAATCCAAGGCCGGGTCTCTCCAGGATTTTCGCGTGTGGGAATCGTGTCGGACGATGCCAATCGTCAACGGGTTTTCTCGTGATTTCCCGTTTTCCCCCACCCTTTCATTCCGACGCTACTCCGTACTCACCTCAATCACCCTCATCGGCTTTCAAAGACCTTGTTGTTAAGAGTCGCCCGAATCTTTTCACTCACTCTACCCATCCCGAAAATTCTGCAGAAACTGCGAGCGAATACTCAAGCTGCATGGGATGGATTATAGCAGGAAACCATTAGGAACCTCTACGACTCCAAACCACGACGTCTAGCGGGGATGTACATGGTGGACAGTCGTCATACCGGAGACGTACGCATGTCTAGCGCAATAAATATTGCTCATGCTAGTCTCCATTTGTAATAATTTTTTGTACTTGGTGAATTTTGCCTACCCTTCCGAATAGCATTGCAATTCTACATTTCCTTGTCAGTGCAACTACGTATTTTTTTTGAAGACGTATGTGTTTTACGGTGCTGCAAGAGAAGGTGTAGAGTTTGCACGGTAAGCTGAGCATTTTTGAGAGACCTGCTTTAGATCTGCATTTCTCCTTATCTTGTTTTCTTCCGTCATTGGTAAAATTAACGTTGCAAAGAGCCTGCTCACTTTTTTCATGCACCGATCAAGGAAAACTGTGAAATTATTAGAAAAGGAAATATCTTACAAATTTGTTAATTCTTACACTTACACTCATTGGGGAAAAAAAAAAAAAAAAAAAAAAACAGAAAGAAAAGGAAATTATACCATATACCAGTATTCACGAAAGTTCACATAACTATTTAAATTTATCATGAAGTCATAGAACTACTTTTCCTCCGACGTTACCAACATTACTGGGTGCATGCCAGATACGGTGCCCGTTGAAATATGTATACGCAGGTAGGGGCAGTGACATTTTTCAAAGGTTGATTCCAGAAGTGCCCAACTAACCGCGAACAGCCTGTGTTTCGAAGTGAGCATAATAACGTAACCTTTCCCGCTGCAGCTGGTGGACTTCCCTACTTTCTTGCGGTGTTTTTTAATCCGACGTTGCGGTTTATCTTCGCCTCAGTTTAATGGACGTCACCTTCTGTCGGGCGGCTATGGGCCGCGCGCCCGCTCCGCAGCACGTGGCAGGGACCTTGACCGTCGCGTCGTCTGGGCGGATAGATGAAGGTTGCGCCACGGGAAGAAACTGGTAGCTTTCCCCTCTCTCTCCTGTTTCCCGGCGTCGGTCTGTCACCACAGACATTTCCGCCCTGCCTCAGGCAACAACCTCTGTCTCGAAGTCTCGAAGGGAATGGTGCACGAAATCAATATCGTCAGGCCTAATGGATTTTCGCCGTAACATGTTTTTCAGAGGGTATTTTAGCATTTTTGACACAAGACATAAATAATAATTTTGAACACTTCGCATTGTCAAATATGCACTGCCGTGACTATTTTCGGAGCATTGATGGGATATAATAAATAATATATTCTTTCTTATTCTCCATCAGTACTTCGAGGATAATGACAGTGAATATCTAACAATGGAAGAAGGCGTAATAATTTTATTATCTATTCCTTGCCGTGTCCAAAATTTCTTAAAGTCCTTTGGAAAACTACATGCGACAAATATTAGATAATATACGGCTCTCGTGTACCATTATCCTTACGAAAGATCCACAATGAAGTTAAAATGGATCTTGTTGAGTTAATTTTGCGTTGTTGTTATACTGAGGCGCTGATCGCGTAGTAGTGGATTCACGTTGAATCAATAGTGACGTAAATTTAATGTTTCAATGAGAGAATTTGACCCAATTTTCAACATGACGTAAAGTTTAACGTAGTGCCAGTCAATCAGACTGAGAAAAGATTTTTAGTTTTTTCTTTCTTGTATCCCTCTTTATTACCACCAACTTCCGCGTGAATCGTATATTTTGTTAATCACATACGATTGCAACTGAAGTTCAAAGTTTTCATCTGTTTGCGCGTGTTTGCATGGAAAACAAATTAACCGTTTCAAAAATTCCAACTTCAAAGAAAGTATATGAGAGCATATAGGCGTAAATTTAAGTGAGATATAATGTAGTTTACTTTCATGTATATAGGAATGTTATAAATATTATTATGGTAATTTGACATATGTGCATTTGCTATTTGTATATGTAGGAAAACACATATACATACGAGCCTTTTTCAGGTCCCAGATACAGCGTATTTGGTAGCACTGCATTACGACTTGTCAGAGACGAACCATTCTTAACTCCAAATGTGAAAAATACTACAATTATATAACAAATATTGGGCCAGAGTTAACGCAGAGTTAAGATAACGAGCCCCTTGTTAACTTCAGTGATAATCGGCCTCCAGGCACGGCGCGCGAGACGGCGCGTGTGAGGTCGCTACGGTGGCCTTCAATACCAAGAAGAAGAGTCGTCTCTTATGGAGCCACGGAAGGAACGTGGTATCTTCTGTGAAGAAACTTCTACCGAGGACGTGCATCAGGATGACGCAAGGGAATCTTTTTTAATAGCAGCGGTGAAAGCCGTCGTCCGTTGACCAGGGCGTGGCCTTGCTTGTTGTTTAAGCACTGGGGAGTGATGAAGTCTGTTTTGTCACCACCGCCATTTTTTGACGCTCCTAACTTGGACAGCAAAGATTTATTTTTTATTTATCAAATGCATGTTAATTTCGGCAGTTTTGAGATGAATAAAAAAAAACCATTTTGAATTTGTTAAATTAATCATTAAAATACTCTTAACATGATAGTTATACCATAATTTCGACCAATATAATTTTACAGTGAATTACAAGTTCATAAAACAATATAAATATTATTTTTGGAGCATGTTGATGTTTGGCCACCAAGACATCTTACGCCTCCGGGGGCGTGCGGTGAACTGTTGCAAGGTAAGCTGGCGTTAGCTCTGTGCTGTACCCTGTTGCTTGCTAGTTCACACTTCCACCACTAAAACGTAACTCGGCAGCTGATGCCGCAGGATGTGTGTAATGGGTCCCTTGCTGCTCGCTTGNCAGTAAACATGCATTTAATGCGATGGCTAAAAACTGAAGTAGCTTCAGCTACGTGACACCAAGACATCTTACGCCTCCGGGGGCGTGCGGTGAACTGTTGCAAGGTAAGCTGGCGTTAGCTCTGTGCTGTACCCTGTTGCTTGCTAGTTTACACTTCCACCACTAAAACGTAACTCGGCAGCTGATGCCGCAGGATGTGTGTAATGGGTCCCTTGCTGCTCGCTTGTGAGTGGTCGGAATACACATTCAGCTTCCCAAGGCTACGTGGTGGTTACTGGTTCCAGCTGCGTGCACCGATAACGTACAGTAGTGAGCAAGCACCAGCTTACCTTGCAACAGTTCACCACACGCCACTGTACGCCTCACGGATATTCTTAACTCCATGCCTACGACCCACGGGTGGTGTGTCTGTTTCCTTTAAAACGCACGGTGCTGGAGGGGCTAGGGGCGAATTCCTTAAGCCGCAACATGTGTTGCGAAAGTCTGTGGTTTTCGCGGCAAGCATGCGTATTGAAGATCCCGGCCCCTGTCGGCAAGGGAGGGGGGTTGAAGGACGGTTCCCCTCCCCAACAGGTTTTCCATCCCAAATAAAGGTAGCTGCGATGTTGTTTATTATTATTCTCCTCCGTAGTTTCCCACACAGCAGGTTCACCTCCCGGTAAACCGCAAAGGAAAATACAGACTGTTGTAATTATGACTTGGCAGTTGATTCAATTCTGTAGGATGTTTGTTGGCTCTTAGTTTGTATGGTTATTGTCTTATATGGTATGAACCTCCTGCACATTACAGGCGTGAGATAATTACATATGTGCACCCGCAGTCAAATGAATATTTTTGTTACGTGGAATTGTAACCTTATTTTCGTTTAGTATATTTGCACTTTTAAAAAATATTTAATTATTTCATTATTACTTTAAAATTCTAAAATTATATGTACAACATTTTAATATTCAACTCGCGTAAGTGAAAGAAACCCAATGTTTATTGACTATGTGGAATGTTTTTTTCCCGAGCGGTGGTGGTAACTGCAGTACTCTTCAAAGTGAGGTCAATTTAACAGACGTAACAAACTGAAGCTATCGTAAAAATGCCTACCCGATAACACTGAACAGAATTAATTCATGCATTTGTTCAAAATATACGGTTTTTCGATTTTTAAAACTATGCAGTTTTGAGTTTTTGGTTAGCTATTCCTGCAGTTACCGTTTACGCGCTTTATAAAAATCACAACCCACCTGACTTACGATATCAAGCACTTTAAATACCCAAGAAAATATTAGATTCACCTGACAGATTAGGGATTTCAGGTCAGAGCCGACTGCACTGCCAAACGTAGAAACATTTACGAATATTCTGATATAAAGACAGGTGTTGGGGAATGGCACATGGCTGAAGTTACATGCAAAACCGTAGTTAACCTTTGTTTCTATCGTAATTACACGCACTGTGCATGTCTCTTGTTAAGTGCAATGTTAAAAAACAGAGCCCATCGGTAGTCAGTCGGGGTTGAAGTGTTGCCGTAAAAGCGTTACTGATGAAGGAGAAGGAAAAACATGCCTGCGCACACGTTGTTGGCACAGTGGTAAATACAATACACTAAAGATGAGCTAAACTGTTCGTATTCTGCCCATGTACTCAAAGTTAACTCCCCCCCTCCCAATCCATGGTACGACTGTCAATGTCACATGACCATCTGTAGGGGCAAGATTTTGTAGTGTAACTTTAAAGAAAATTTGGTTTTTAAAAATACCAGATTTTGGTATTAACGGTTTTATTANACATGCCTGCGCACACGTTGTTGGCACAGTGGTAAATACAATACACTAAAGATGAGCTAAACTGTTCGTATTCTGCGCATGTACTCAATGTTAACTCCCCCCCCCCAATCCATGGTACGACTGTCAAAGTCACATGGCCATCTGTAGGGACAAGATTTTGTAGTGTAACTTTAAAGAAAATTTGGTTTTTAAAAATACCAGATTTTGGTATTAACGGTTTTATTATNCAAGATTTTGTAGTGTAACTTTAAAGAAAATTTGGTTTTTAAAAATACCAGATTTTGGTATTAACGGTTTTATTATAAAAAAATTTAAATTTAAACTTTTTTCCCTAAATTATGCGTTATTAGATCCAACATTTTCTGTGTAATTTTAACGAAAATTGTATTATTAAAAATTGTTGATCATCAAATAATTTATTCTTATATTTATATTACATTTTTGTTTTTACGTTTACGCAATTGCATTAACAAGAGTAATCGTTTTATTTCAACTGAGATAACACAGAGCATTAGCATAAGTTAAAAATCTCACTTTTTAGAGTTTATAACTTTTTTAAAACTCATATGTTGAGGTTCCTAGACAGCGTGAATTTTTTGACGCAACCTTACACGAATGGCTTCAATTATAGTTTTATAGAAAAAAAAACATTCCATCCTGGTAATGAAACTATTTTTATATTTTTTCAAACAATTTTGCTTTTCTAAATAAATTGAAATTTTAGTTTCATCTGCACGGTATCTGATATTAACTGCTGTCATTCACTCAGCCTGAGCTTTAACAACATAAAATTACTTTTTTTTTCTTAAATTATTATTACTTGCCTTAAACGTTTTTTTGGATACAAATCGATGGACATGTTTTCACGTATAAAATAGTGTAATTTGGCTAAATTTCATTTTATTTTATGTTTTAACTTATATCTTGGTGTTAAGCGGTGCATTAGCTTGCATTTCGGTGTTATTTTATCACTAGCTTTTATCGCTATTCACCATATAATCTTGGCTCTAGGACTGATGAACGAGTTTGTTTACATCTGAATTTCCAACAGACCCGTCCTTTTATATGAATAAAATGTTTGACTAACTTTAATATATTCAAGTTTTCTTGAAATTATGTCATATTCTATGTACGGTTTCTTCACAGTTTTTGAAACAAACCTTTGAAAAATAACCCCATGCATGACGTGTACATACATGTCATATACCACAAGCGTTTAATACGACTGTTAACATAAAAGTACCTTACTTTTACGTAAATTAAACTTTTGCTTATATTTAATTTATAATTTATAATATTTCATTTATAGTTAATATGAATGGAAACAGCGAGGAAACGGGTGTGTTGGTAATGCTCAATAAGAAACAATTCTCATGCAAAATATTATTTCAACAGAACGCGTACAAATACGGTACGCTGTCCAGTTGGAATAATTTTCAAGACCTAGTTAAGCTTTTTTTTNATTTCAACAGAACGCGTACAAATACGGTACGCTGTCCAGTTGGAATAATTTTCAAGACCTAGTTAAGCTTTTTTTTGCACGAGGCATAAGAAAAGCCTGAAAGTAGAACTTAAGCAAGGCTTCAGAAAAGTTTGATTAACCGTGAATAAAATGTAGAAGAAGAGTACGCACATCTCGTCACCTAAACAATATTCTAACCTCAAATGCCACTGCACGTTGTATTTGATAGTCGTATTGGCAGGAAAGCAGTCCAATGTTGGAACACGGAGGATGGCTACTGCGCAGCTCGCATGCGCACTCNATTTCAACAGAACGCGTACAAATACGGTACGCTGTCCAGTTGGAATAATTTTCAAGACCTAGTTAAGCTTTTTTTTTGCACGAGGCATAAGAAAAGCCTGAAAGTAGAACTCAAGCAAGGCTTCAGAAAAGTTTGATTAACCGTGAATAAAATGTAGAAGAAGAGTACGCACATCTCGTCACCTAAACAATATTCTAACCTCAAATGCCACTGAACGTTGTATTTTATAGTCGTATTGGCAGGAAAGCAGTCCAATGTTGGAACACGGAGGATGGCTACTGCGCAGCTCGCATGCGCACTCNTATAGTCGTATTGGCAGGAAAGCAGTCCAATGTTGGAACACGGAGGATGGCTACTGCGCAGCTCGCATGCGCACTCCACGCCACTGCCTAGGGTAAACACAGCGGCGGCGGCCGGAAGACGGAAGGCGCGTGCAGAATGACGCGCCCCGGACTTCCCCTTCCGCCGCTCCGCGAACTGCCTCGCGGTTATAGTAGCAGTTAAGTTCCACTCTCCGGACAACTGGCCTGCCTCTTTCCGCTACCTGGACCCATCGTTTCCGCTTTTAAGGAGAGCTATGGGTACTTCAAATAAAATTGTCCTGGTGATTTTTCTGTAACTCTTATGCTAAAATTGAAGTGGCAGTTTTCATTAAGTACTATATTTTTTGTCACTGTGGATGCTAAGTGTGCTGGTAGCCAAGGAAAAATATATTTTACATTTTCAAAACACCGTTCAACTTGCAGACATTACTTGTTAATAATCTTCTCTCGGATAAAAAAAAATTAGGTCGCATAGTCTTTGCAAAGTGGCACATAAAAATAAATAAAGACATTTACAGAAAATTTGGCAAAGGTGAATGAAAGGCCATGTTTTATTATCTCATTTTAAAGTACGGCTTATTTCAACGTCAATTATTTAATTTCGGTCAGTTAGTTTTTATTGTCTTGCATTCAAAAAACGTTAAAAATGTTGTGTTTACTGATTTGAAATAATGGGAAAATTATGCAGTCTAAATAATTTTGTGCGAGGAGAATAATAATCGTAAGTAATGTCTTCAAGTTGAACAGTATTTCGTAAAAATATAAAATAATAAAGTATTTCTTGACTAGCGCCTTTAATGATATAGATCAATCTACACGGCAGATTATTTTTTTAACTCGTGAACAAAAAATGTTGGCTAAGCGGCTAGTGTCGATATTCATACTCGAGATAAACCTCCTCCTTTCTCCGAAAGGGGATATGCCCTTGGCAGTTTCACAAGGGGGAAAAATTTCATGTCCTTGCTGTTGTCAGTCTATGTAGCTGTTATCTCTGGCACGCTTATTACGATCTTTCCAGAACATTCATTGGGGGAGAGAAGTGATGTTAATTTTACCCTGAACATCTATGACTCCTCCAAAAAACCCTAGATTAAGGGCACTGTCTACCGTCTGGTAGGTGCAAAATTTTAATACGAAATCCCATGTTTAGAAAATTTCGCCTCAGTGCGTTAATTTTAAAAATATGCGCTACAATAAAAATGTATTTTTCACGAATTTTTTAGGAGAAGATCCGTACGAGCGTATATTCTCAGTATAGATAGGCAGTATGTACTTTTTTGTTGAATATAAATTAAAAAAATTTCCTGCAAACAGGCTATACATGTAATGGAAACATCTGCGCTGTAGAAAACTTCTCCTAAAANTAAATTAAAAAAATTTCCTGCAAACAGGCTATACATGTAATGGAAACATCTGCGCTGTAGAAAACTTCTCCTAAAAAAATTGCGAAGAATACATTTTGTTTGAAACGCCTATATTTAAAATTAACGCACTGAGGCGACATATCCTTAACATGGGATTTCCTACTTAATTTCCGCAGCTGCCAGCCGGTAGGCAGTGCCCTTAAGGTTTAGTCATTAGCACTCATGATTCAAACGAAGAGCATAGGAAGCATATTTTTCCAGTAAGGGTCCATCTTATTNAGCATAGGAAGCATATTTTTCCAGTAAGGGTCCATCTTATTAAAAAAAAGTATTTTTTACTGTACTCTCTCGAGTTCTAAACTAACGCCTATTAGCGAGCGAAGGAGTTATTAAAAATAAGTGCCACTGATCCTAAACGGTAAATTCATAAAAAAAAGCCCTCCATTAAGATTGAATCACATGTTACAAATTTGTCTTCAAAAATTCGTGTTACAATAAAAAGTAATTGTGTTTGAAACAGTAAACAAAAATTATTTTTCGAACACAATGTAAAAATCTTTTGAAATTTACATCACTCTTGCAAAACCAAATTCCGAATGCATAACTTAAAACATGCTCAATATTGAAGTAGACGTAACAATATGAACTAAACTCAATACTATTTTTTAGGGAAGATACGGAAGTTACATTAAACAAGGAACTCCAGTATAAGTATGAATAGGGCTCCAAGGCGGTGATAGTAATTCCAGTGGGGGTCCTCGTGACCCCAGTGCAGGGGGGTCCATACTCCTCGTGATATCCACGGCTTCTCCGGCCGCGATTCAAACGCAGATTTGCCTTTTAAAGCAACACGAACAATAAGCACNATTTACATCACTCTTGCAAAACCAAATTCCGAATGCATAACTTAAAACATGCTCAATATTGAAGTAGACGTAACAAAATGAACTAAACTCAATACTATTTTTAGGGAAGATACGGAAGTTACATTAAACAAGGAACTCCAGTATAAGTATGAATAGGGCTCCAAGGCGGTGATAGTAATTCCGGTGGGGGTCCTTATGACCCCAGTGCAGGGGGGTCCAGACTCTTCGTGATATCCACGGCTTCTCCGGCCGCGATTCAAACGCAGATTTGCCTTTTAAAGCAACACGAACAATAAGCACNCTCGTGATATCCACGGCTTCTCCGGCCGCGATTCAAACGCAGATTTGCCTTTTAAAGCAACACGAACAATAAGCACAAACCACATCATTTAAATTCTCTTCATCCTGCCTTCTTTATTGTCTACATTTTAGTCCCTGTTTAAAAATTTTACTCTTAGCATAGGAAATAAAGTTTTCAGATTGTCAAATTTTATGTACACTTATATTCGGTCCTAAATTAAATCTTACTCCAAACATGGCACTTATTTAACACGTTTCTTCTCATGTCAACGGTTGTACCGCATGGCAGTTGTGAATTTCAGAGTAATGCAGTATTAAAAACAGAGTAGTCATGTGATAATGTTTTTAAATAATAAAGATATAATGATGAATCTGACTATACAGTACTCGACATTTATTCACAGTAAAGAAATTATTTGCCACGCGAGCCACGTGTCGATTGCTAATTGACGTTGGCAGTAAAACATAATTTAAGTTATAAAATAAGAGATCAAAAATATTAAATAGTTCCCGATAATGCACCTTGGGGCGCGGCCTGCATAACGAACCGAGTGCTCATGGCACTCGAAAATCATTCAATATCGATGCACCTGTCATGCTTTCCAATTTTCTCGTCAAACTGCTGAACAGAAAGAAAGTTGGACAGAGAACGTTGGCAGGTTGTGACGTCACCGGAACATCGTTAATGCCGCCATGCTTGTCTGAAAAATTATGGATGTCTCCAGTTTCCATCAAACATTTTTTGTGTTAGAGCAGTTCTGAAATTTCTTTGATGTTTGACGAGTTCAGCCAACATGAACAGAGCACTTCAAAAACGGTCATTTACGACGCCACTAAACTATAAAATGTCAACCAATAACTAGAAACGAAATAAGGCTACGAGATAATTAATTTACACAATATATATCAGGGCACGAATGCTGTTGAAAGAGCACGCTAGTCAATAATAGTAAAAAAAAAAAAAACATTTTATCGCGCAGCAAAGATCTGCGATAAATAAAATTAGAATTTAATTTGTAAGTGAAAATAAACTAAAAAATTCTTAATATTCCCTCCTATAATGGGCTGCATGGTAACACAACAGTATAGTATCCCGATTTGAAAATTATGTTCAAAATAAAAATCAGAACAGGTCCGTCAAAAAATTTTTTTTACAGTTTCACATTTTTCAAACATATTCAAGACTGTTTTAACCACTTCGTTTAATAGAACAATTTGATGGCCGTTTTTAATCTTTAAATTTCATTATTCAATATATCTGAAGGAGAAAAAGTGACAGTATAAAATAGGGGTTAGAACACTTAGCGCTTGCGTTCACGAACACAAATCCACACGACGTACTTAAGAGTACTCAAAAACGCTTGTATCAGAAAGCTGAGAACTTCATGCACAGTAAATAGTGACAATTGAATTAACGATTTAGTTTACATATATTTTACGACATTATTGTTTTTTCGTTAATTTTATATTGGTTTGTAGTTTGCATCACACTTGGACAAGGAAGACACGGAGTTCACAGCTCGCTGAAAATTACTTAATTTCTGACAACGCATTATTGTTCCTACATTTCAGAATGATCGTAAGGGTCACTCGATATTCATTAAACTATTATTTTTATTCATTGAGCTTATTCACGTCCCTACTTAATGATGAAACATTAATTATGAGTGTGATTTACAAACTAATCAATGTAAATTCACATTTAAAAATTCACACACTTTGAAGACTCGCCTCGTATTCGACGCTAGAACGTATTGATAAAATATACAGCTTAAAGTGTAAGCGCCAATTATTTTCTAGGTATCTACGATATTTTACGGTTTTTATAACACACGTTGTCGATAATAATTTGATTAAAATTCTAAACGATTTGAAAATATCAGTCATTATATTTTTTAGCGTAGACACGAGAATCTTAACCTAAAGTCTTGATTCGTAGAAATTTCATAAGTTGTATGTTATTACAACGAAAAAGGATGTGGTATTCAGAAAGCGTAGAAAATAATTTTAGACTCGTGAATGACCTAAGGTATTTTCGTGATGGAGAACTTCAGCACGTTACTTTACGTTTCCATTAACTGTTACGATATGTAACAATCCAAACGTAAAGTTAAATGTTAAAATATTTGTAAAAATATTAATTTAGTTATATACATTTTAATGTATCGACCAAAACATTATCTTGTGAATCATTTCCTAAAATAATCCTTACCCCTAATTAATAATTGCATTTAAATAATTTAAAAAACAAGCAATTCTACAGACCCTGTTATTTATCGGCAAATAAACGTACTGTATCCTCTGACATCATTTGGTGGTTTGAAAATAACATTCTGAATTATTAATTTAATTTGTTACAAAACAGTGTCATTGCAAAGCAGTTTCGCGTACATCGCTTAATATGGAGAAACGAGTACCACCTTGAATAAAACTTAAGAAATTTTATTACTCCCACGGGCCCACGGTGGTGTAATGTTCAGACTACTCGCCTTCCACCTAGGCGAATCAGGTTCGATTCTCTGCGGTGTCACTCCCGTATTTTCGCATGTATTACGTTTCGATTTTCCACCTAAAAAAGTCAAGAGTTGGCCTACTTGACTACAACTTTTTCATCTCAATTGAGTAGAGCTCTGAAGCAGAGAACTCGAGAGTTATCGTGAAATCAAACCGTTTTATCTACCACATGCTTAAGTTTTTAATCGTGTAACGGCCGTTAGCGATCTCGGCCACGAAGGTGCCTTTCCTTCCATTACTGCCAAATTAAGTTTCATATATTGTCAAAATCCGCCATATGGGCACCCAAGATCGGTTGCAGATACTTGGCGCTTCAGTGTGCCTTGGGTGCCGTCTACCTGGAACTTTTTTGTCGTTCGGGACCCAGAAGCAAGCGAGCGATAAGGGCGACACTGACACGCGCACTTGATGCCACATCACTCCTATGTGCAAGGCGCTGAACTGCGGTTAGTGAGTTAGTGAAGAGATTTGGGCGACTCTTAACAGCGAGTTCTTGAGAGCCGATGAGGGTGATTGAGGTGAGTATGAAGCAGCGCCGGAGAGAAATAGCGGGGAAACGGGAGATCCCCGAGAAACCCGCTGGCATTGTACGACACAATTCCTACATGCGAGAATCCGGAAGCGACCACCGCCGGGGAATCGAACCCAGTTCGCCTAGGTGGGAGGCGAGTAGTCTAACCACAACACCACCGCGGTGCAATGTTTTCCGCCCCGCTGTAACTGTGGGACTTCAAGAGGCCACTCCATCGTTTTATTGCTGAGAAATCTGAAGCAAAGTTCAGTGCAGGCCACTTTAATAGTTTCACATGTTTCCAACCAGTACATTATGATAAAGGTTGTTCACGATAAAGTGAACACTTTTGAAATGAACTTTTGAAAAATACCACTGCTTCTGCCTTCATGTATTTTAACGGACACATAGAATGGCATGCGCCGTCTAAAGTTGGTAACGACGAAGATAAAGTAGTTTCATGTCTTAACGCTAAATTAAAAGTGCCAAGAAAACACTTGCGAATACAGAACTCATTTGTTTCACTTCCTGTATTTTTAATGCATATGAATGTATGAATGAGCAAAATAGTAAGATGTTTACTTTTCTAATAATTTCACAGTTTCCCTTGACCGACGCATGAATAAAGTGACAAGGCCCATGGCAATGTTAATTTTACATGTGGCGGAAGGATACACAATGTGCGTTCAGGTAGATCTTTAGCAGAACTTTCAAGTGTTCACTTTACCATGAACAGTCTTTATATTGAAATTTTTAGCCTAGTTAGAGGGTTTTGAAATAGCATTTCTAGTGTGCATGATGTACTGAGAGAAAGATTCGTTCCTAGTCTGGTACATCGGTATGATGAGAAAACGTTTAGTAACTTCGTTCAAAAATGCGGATTTGAAACATCTTGCAACGAAATTCAGGCGCCTGTTAGGTTCCGTCTGCGTATAGCTATTTAGCGTGTTCGAGGCCTCGAACCATTCGAGATCTGAAAGGGCGACTCTTGCTCAGTCACCATCTGCCTCATCGCCTCTTATGCGCAAGGCGCTCAACTGATGTGCAGTTCGGCGACTCGTCTGAACATGAATTTTTATTGGGTGGCTTTGTATTTTTATGGTATGCTAATTGAGGTAAAAGTATGATGCATGTCTAATGACTACTCTAAAGTTCCCGAATAGAAAATTTAGCAGCTAAAACTACTTCTAAAAAAAAAACTATTTTAAAATTTTCCTACTTCCCCTCCAAATAATCCTAGGAGTTTTCCCCGCCCATGCATTCCGGCACTGTTCCATTCCCACCTTATTTCACCCTCATCGGCTCTCAAGACCTCGTTGTTACGAGCCACTAAAATATCTCCACTCGAATGGACTCGAATTTTAACAAGTTTCAGGTAGGTTTACCACTTGAACCGTTACTCCACACTAGCCATCATTCATGTCGCTGAATACGGCACATTGCATACACGACTTTTTCCGCTGCGTTAAAACGTTTGTCTGGTACTCAGGACAAACCTTCGTGGCCGCTGCCACGTTGCCGAACTGGGAAAGTTGCGGATCAGCAATTGGAAAACGCAGAGTTCGTACTCGAGCGTCTTGTAACTGCGTTACATACGAAGAAATTAGCTTCGCGAATGGGAAGCTTGGTTTGTCGTTCGTGCTAGTCCCGCCGGAGCTCGTTAGTTGTCACTTCCTGTACAATGCGCAATATTCGCAAGGAAGTTGTTCCGAGCCACCACTGGTGGCACGTCATTGTACCTACTACGTCATTCTACTTCCGGCAAATATTACGCATCAACTGCATGTTGTCTGAAGCACAAATGCTTCGTGCGCTGACGCAAAGCGGTGGCGGAAACGTGCCAAAAGGCAGGTTACTAGCTAAAACCACTTCTACGCGTGCCTAATCAGTATACAACGTACATTAATTTTAAAGTACACAAAGTTAGGTTAAAGTGCCAAATATTGTTTACATGCTTTACAGTCTCCAACACTATCTTTATTTTGAAACAACACTCTTAAAACAGTGCATGGCAATTTTTTCGTTTCCCAGCGCAGCAATTAACGTACGGAGTAACGGAAAAAATAACTGAATAGTTTGAAGTTGGCTGTATCAGCGCAGGGAACGAAATACGGCTTAGGTGTACACACATACCCGTAACCAGGAACTGTGGCGAGGGCCAGCAAGGGCGTAGCCGGATGTGAACCCTTTTGACTCTGAAAATAATATTAATCTGTTAAACTACGCAAATTATAAACGAAAGAAATTTGCCAAATATATTATAATCAACATTACACATCTTAGTAAGTATTTCCTGTATGGAAATTAAACCAATTAGTAAAAGAACAGCTCATCTACCAATTCATGAATACTTCAAGGCGAACATGACATTTGAGAGCTCATGGTGCCGAAGGAATAGCAGGACGCGACAGTCCGAAGTGAATATGGTCGAGAGCATTTTGAGGAGGCTGGAGTCGGTGGTGGGAGAACTCCTGAATAGCATAGAGGCAGCGACACCTGTCCCTCGTCGACTTAGACGCCGAGAATGTTGGGCCTGTTGAAAGGAGGGACACTTACAAGCCCGGTGTTCAAGGGTGCCATCAAATAGCAATCATCGAGAAAAGGGCCAGACAGCCTTGCCAATAGTTAAATCTAGCAGCAATAGTGATAATCCGATGCGTAGCCAAACCAAAACTACGGGAACTAACGTATTTAAGGAATTGAAGAAAGATAGCTACTTAGCAGTAAAAAGGAGCCGGACACAGGAGCCGAACTACCAAAGAACACACACTCTCTGCAGGTAATGTGGACAATATGAGAAAAGTCCAACTAAGGAATGCAGTTGCACTCATGCGTTTTCACGAGTAGGAAGCCAGTCAGAAAGGAGCAAAAGAAGAACATTGAGCAGTTTCAGTTGTCACCAAGAGGATCACACGTTGTTACCTGGGAGTTACTGGGGAAACATTCAGAGGACATTTAGTGTGGCTGTACGACACTATAATTCGTGAAGAATTCAGGTGTTGGTACCAGAGAAGTTGCAAAGGCCCTCATCAAATTTTAAAACAAGTCAGTGATAAGTCCTTCTAGATTCGTCATAGCTGCTCCCCAGAGGAAACGTCCACGGTATTCCACATTGACCAACTGACACTCTACGAAGATCCGGATGTTGCAGAGTCTGTTCGGGACGAACAGACTAGAGGAAAGAGCAGTGTTACATGCAGTCTCCCCGCGTCCTTTTTATGCCCTCCCCATCGAGCGTGGAAGCTCCGAGTTTCAAGGGCACACCATGATATCACAGGTAACCAGAGAACGGCAATTCAGAATTAGAAACAGAACGCAGCGGATGATTTAAGGGTGCCCGATAAGGCTATCAGGACTCGTGCTGCTCCCGCCGTTGAAAGGATCGAATGTCTGGAGTTATCATTGCCAGAGTGTTCTGGTCATCGCCCTCGACTCCCTCAGTACGACTCGGGGTGCGGGGATCCTTCTTGATCAGGCCAGCTGGTCTATATATGCCGCGGCGGGCCTCCGAGAAGAGAGTTTAGGAGCCACATACGGCCTTAGGCGTCGGGCGTAGACAGCCAGCAAAGCGACGACTAACGATGGCAGTGGCCGGCTAGAGTGAAATCTGCGAGAATCGGTGAAGTGGAGAGCGAGACCGACCGGCAGGACTGTGGGACTGGATGCGAGAGGGGCAGATATTTAGAATGATAGCAATGAACAGTTTGGTAGAATGTATGTATGATGCAGTTAAGAGACTGTATCAATTATAAAGACAAAGATAATGAGTTTAATTATTATCAAGATTGGCATTAAATATTACGCTCACAGACAATAATATGTATTTATAGTAGTTATAGGTACTTTAATACTGTAAATAATAGTTCTGTGCATTTCCATATCACTGTAAATAAATTAAAATTAAATAATTAAGTTTTTTAAATTTTATTAGGACCTCCGTCCTTTACGAACTGGGGTACTCCCTTGGCGGCTTGAAACAATATTTTGTCGGTAATATGCGGGTGAAAATTTATGCTGACCACTTACATAATGGAATTTCAAGTCCTTGAATTACGGTTACTTTCTGTTTTGACAAACATATTTTCCATTCACCATCTTAATGACTTTCTCGTCTTACGTCTTAATGCGTAATGAACAAAAATATAACTAACAGCAGCCAACTGCAACTGGCGAGACAATGTCACTTCACTCACTCACCAAATTATATGAGACCGGCGAGTATAAAACTGAATGATACGCTTAGAAGATACAGATTATGTAATACAGATCGGACTGCCTCATAATAAAACGGCTGTATCATGATCGCGTTTCACGTTGTGATACAGATAGGTCTACGATGAACTGATACAGTATGGACATGTCTTTAAATGTGTTCTATAATAATTTACCACAACATTTCACCCTACTGGGGCCACAGTGGTGTAGTGGCCCGACTACTCGGCTCCTACCTAGGCGAACCGGGTTCGATTCCCGGCGGGGCTGTTGCCGGATTCTCGCATGTGGGAATCATGCCGGACGATTCTGCTGGTCAGCGGGTTTTCTCGGAGGTCCCCCGCTTTCCCCTCCCTTGCACTCCGGCGCTGCTCCATACTCACCTCACTTCCCCATAATCGGCTCTCAGGACCTCTATATTAAGTACCGCCCCAAATATCTTCACTCACTCACTCACTCAAATACATAAATAAGTAATCTTTTTCCTGGAATATTATAATATTGAGATGATAAGTTGCTCAGAGAAAAGGGTGGAGTATTTCCAACTCTGGCTTTATGCCATTAATACATTAACATTATTCCTTTATTCTTTCTTTATTTTGGCTCTCAAGATCTCGCTGTTAAGAGCTGCCCAAATCTCTCCACTCCACTCCACACTCTTTCTTTATTNTTTATTTTGGCTCTCAAGATCTCGCTGTTAAGAGCTGCCCAAATCTCTCCACTCCACTCCACACTCTTTCTTTATTAATGACAATATAACGTAACGGATACCATTTTTTCTGCCAACATGCGATTGCATTGTGTGTTATGCGTAATTTAAGAAGGAAATATAGTCATATGAGATCTCTTTCCTGTCTGTGTGAGTGTCTAGGTGCGCGTTTCCCTTAACAACTTTTGAACCAGTGAACTGAATTTCACCAAACTCGGTACACATATAATACATACATAGTAAAGATACCCGAATTTTATAGTATTTTACCAAACTAAGTACTTATTTTCAAAATGGCGGCTATTTTATAATTTTTGGAGATATGCCATATCTCAGCAAACTTTAACCGATCTAAACCAAATTCAGCGTATTGACAGTGTATGATGATAGCATTGAATTTAGAGAGGAATATTGTTATCGGTCTGCGATTTTGAAAGATAGCACTGTCCACGAAAAAATGAAGCTTTTTAAGTTATATCTCGAAAAGTAATCAACTGATTTCCACCAANTTTATTTTGGCTCTCAAGATCTCGCTGTTAAGAGCTGCCCAAATCTCTCCACTCCACTCCACACTCTTTCTTTATTCATGACAATATAACGTAACGGATACCATTTTTTCTGCCAACATGCGATTGCATTGTGTGTTATGCGTAATTTAAGAAGGAAAGNTGACAATATAACGTAACGGATACCATTTTTTCTGCCAACATGCGATTGCATTGTGTGTTATGCGTAATTTAAGAAGGAAATATAGTCATATGAGATCTCTTTCCTGTCTGTGTGATTGTCTAGGTGCGCGTTTCCCTTAACAACTTTTGAACCAGTGAACTGAATTTCACCAAACTCGGTACACATATAATACATACATAGTGAAGATACCCGAATTTTATAGTATTTTACCAAACTAACTACTTATTTTCAAAATGGCGGCTATTTTATAATTTTTGGAGATATGCCATATCTCAGCAAACTTTAACCGATCTAAACCAAATTCAGCGTATTGACAGTGTATGATGATAGCATTGAATTTAGAGAGGAATATTGTTATCGGTCTGCGATTTTTAAAGATAGCACTGTCCACGAAAAAATGAAGCTTTTTAAGTTATATCTCGAAAAGTAATCAACTGATTTCCACCAAATTTGGAACGTAGGTAACACTATGTTCGACAACGCAAATATATGCTATTTAATTGCGTAAGGTACTTATTTAAAAAATGGTGGTCTTAAATTTTTTTTTAGGTTATTTTGCTACACATACCATATCGTTTCACCAATTTCGACCAAAATTGGCATGCTGGAAGCATATATTACAATCATCATATATGCGAATACATTGCCTCTTTTGTCCGCCATTTTGCAAGATAACGCCGAATTAAATCATAAAGGTTTTATGTCATGTCGCGAGAAAAAGTCAACCTATTACTGCCAAATTTTTGGGGCCGCGGTGGTGTTATGGTTAGACTACTTGCTTCCCACCAGGCGAACCGAGTTCGATTCCCGGCGGGGTCGTTTCTGGACTTTTGGATGTGGGAATCGTGCCGGACGATGCCGTTGGTCGGCTGATATTCTCGGGGATCTCCCGTGTCCCCCGCCCTTTCATTCCGGCTCTGCTCCATACCTCGCTTCACCCTCATCGGCTTTCAAGATCTCGATGTTAAGAGCCGCCCAAATCTTTTCACTTACTCATCCTACCAAATTTGGCAGGCAAGTATTACTACAGCAGGCCATACAAATGGGCATATATTAAGTAAGTGAGGTACTTATTTTCAAAATGGTGGTATATAAATATTTTAGCTTACAATGCAATATATAATGCGGCCATAAAAAATTTCAGTTTAGTATATACCTATGAAACCACGTAACAAATTTAAACTTAAGTTTGTATTCTGGCAGTAGGGGCCTATCTATTACAACCATCAAATGTGTCTGCACAGGGCCTCTTTTCTCATACATTTAGTAAAACAGTGCTACATGAGAAAAATAAATTTGTTATGTCATATCTTAGAACATTAAACCGATTCCTCCCCAATTTTGAACACAGTGAGTGCCCCAGTAGTCAGTGTAAACTAACATGTTTTGAGTGCGTCAGGCAATTTTTTCAATAGTTAGCAATATAAATAATCTGTTATATCTGTTAAACGATTAGAAATAATCCAACTAAACTGTGTACGCTGGTAGTACCCATTAGAAGCAATATATATGCCTAATAAAATATTTTCCCCACATTTTTGTATGATAGTGCCAGGTGGAAAAATTGAACCTTTATGCCCTATTTCAGGAATCAAGTAACTGATTTTCATAAAATTTTGCACACAACAAGAGCTACAGTAGGCCATGTAAACTTTCATGATTTAAGAGACTCACATAGTCGTTTTCAAAATTATACAATCTGTAATACAAGGGATTGCATGCCAGCTTACGGTACGAGGAGTTCTAGGTTCGAGTCCCGGCTAAGGCCATTCGGAGTGCTCAAGCTTTTGAAGATAGGAAACAGATAACAATTAAATGTTTGTGAGACGGGTGTACGGTCGTAAACGTGTTGCTTTTCTACCCCTCTTTCTCACCCGGAATAAAGGTAGGACACAGTAGGGGGTGGAGATGGAAAGTGTCCTCGCGGTCAGTGGTTATTTTTACCTGTTGTCCACGTGATGTCATCTCTACAATATACATATTACGACACGACATTCGAAGCAACTGCGGCCCGAAATGAAGCGGGCGTGTTTGTATTCGTGGTTTAGTTTTTATAGTTAAAAGGGCTGTTTTCTTTGGCATACAAAAATGGCGAATTCTGCATTATCGACATGTTTAAATAACGCTTGCAACATAAACTGCACGATTTACCACAGTTTCCCGAATGGAAATTATCTGTCACGTACCTCTTACTAATAACACTCATGAGTTATACAAGTTATACCTCTACTCAGAAAAAAGTACCGTATTAGCTCTTCTGGTCCTGTATTATATTAAAACATCACAAATGAATTATCTCACAGGGCCGTAGAAAAACTAAAACCAGTTCATATATAGTTGTTGGAATGAAATTTTGTCGGCCGTAAAATTACTATTATCATAACCACAAAGAGCCCGACTACAAATAGATACATTATGATTATAAATTTTATGTGTTATACATAAAAACCATAAGATAAAAATGAATCACTTGTTTTTTTTTATATGTTCGTCATACTAAATTATTCTCACGATGAAATTAATTTTGCTATTATAATAAAAAAGAAGTTCATCACACAAAAAAAGCCGGAGAGAAATACATTCGAAGAATACGAAACGCAACATTTCAGAACTGGACGTATACAAACACTTCACTAAATATAAAGAATCATTTTTTAATAAATGTAAATTTAAACTAAACAATATATATTTTGCTATTATAAGAAAAAATAAGTTCATCACACAAAAAAAGCCGGAGAGAAATACATTCGAAGAATACGAAACGCAACATTTCAGAACTGAACGTGTACAAACACTTCACTAAATATAAATAATCATTTTTTAATAAATGTAAACTTAAACTAAACAATATAAATGTAAAATATGAAAAAATTAGGATAATTTAAGTTAAATTAATATATATTTACAGTACTTCTGTACTTGAAAAACAAATAAATACTATAAATCGGAGGATTTCCAAATTTAACTTATATAGTACCAATAAAGATGAAGTGAGGCTACAATATAATAATAACACACATTTTCTTATTAAAATTTGTCTGTTTCACAATTATTTACAGCATTGAAATAATTAAATATTACTAGTAAGCACAAGAATGAACTTGGCACATTTGCATGACTTTCTCGGTATATCCCAGTTCACGCCGAAAAGTTACCATCATAATAGTCACAAAGATGCTCACTACAAATAAACACATTGGTTTTATAACTGCTATGTGTAATAGCACATCCAAATAATAAAATTAAAATAGATCGTATTTTTCATTTTTGTGACAGCAGGATCTTCTCATGATGCAAAAAAAATAATGCTATTAGTAGTTATAAATAGTTCCTTCTACGTCAGGGGCGCCAGGCGCAGGACGAGAGGACGAGCCGCGGCCATATTGGATGACGTCATTTCCCCCTTTCCCCCTCAAAAACAAAAGGCCAAAATAGCCAGAATTTCCCTCAAAAAATATGTCTTGCATAATCCGGCTGGCTTTCACTCAATCCGGATGAATCTGGCTGAAAATCATGCAATGTCAGCCGGAACATGCAATAAGTTACAAGCGTGCTCTATCCTTCCAAGCCAGCACCATCCATCTTGTCTGAAGAATGTTCGAGTCCATCGCCCTGTCATGCAACTTCTCCCATCATGCTCTATCATACCACCATGGTTTTCTCATACTTATAAGCATAGTTGTCAGTAATTTCCGAACCGTTTAAGATATAGTCACCAAATTCATAACATAGACATCACCCACGACAAGGCAAATGACCAAAGGTTCAAATATACCCTAAGCATAATTATAAGCATAGTTGACCATAATTTCCGAATTGAATAAGATATAGTCACCAAATTCGTAACAGACATTATCCCCGACAAGGAAAATTATCGCAAGGTCATTTATGACCCTAGACGAACTTATATGCGTAGGTGACTCTAATTTCCGAACCATTTAAGATCCAGTCACCAAATTCGTAACATAAAAATAATCCCCGATAAGGTAAATGATCGCAAGGTCATTTATGTCTTATGTAAATTTATAAGCATGGTTGGCTGTTATTTCCGAGCTGTTTATGTCAGTCACCAAATTCGTAACATAGACATAACCACGCATGGTCGTTTATGCCCTATGGAACTTGTGTAGTTGGCTGTAATTTCCGAACTGTTAAATATACAGTCGCCAAATTCATAACATAGACATCAACCCCGACAAGTAAAATGATCGCAACGAACGCTGTACATTACGTACGACTAAAAAAAAAAAAAAAAAAAATCCGTCACGAAACACTGATGCCAGCACACATGAAAAGAAATAGTCATAATCATCTACCAACAAACATGCATTACAAAAGTGACATGCACTGTACAGCACATCACCCGATACTAAACACTATGAGCCTGAAATCTGACGTGGTAGCCTTGACTAGTGCAGCAAAACCTCGGGTTTGTCTCCGACAAAGCTGAAGACAGATGCATGCTCGTCTTCAGCTGCAGAGGTATTATGATTTTTTCTGCTATTTTATAATTTTCTAAAAATAAAAGAGATCCATTTGGTGTTTTAGGTGGTAGTTTTGTTCAAGATGATGGTGAAGGTCAAGGTCGAATGATGTCATCTAAGGTGGAGTCAAGGTCGTATAACGACATAGAAGGTCAAGGTCATAATAGCGTGTTGTCATGGTTTGTGCTGTTGTGAGTGTCGACGCTTGGGCAGTATGTGCTGGTTGACAAGTGCTTACAGCTAGTTTCCTTTACATTTCATTTTTTATATCTGGCTGCATCACCATGTAGCAGTGTCGATCTTGTCGCTCTCCCTGCTTCTCGACTCGTCATAGTATTTTATTTTAGTCTAGTGTGATGTACGTTGCTCGATACTTGCACCTTATGCGTTGGTTGGTGGTGGAATTCGTGTACCTCTGTACTGAATCATAGCTCGGTCGGAGGGTGTACTTGGGGAAAATCGTTTACTATTTTGCTGCACTAGCCAAGGCTACCATGTCAATTTTCAGACGCATGGTGTTTAGTATCGGGTGATGCGCTGTACAGTGCATGTCACTTGTGTAATGCATGATGGTTGGTAGGTGATTATAACTATTTTTCGTTTTATGTGTGCTGGCATCAATGTTTCGTGACGGAATTTTTTTTTTAGTCGTACGTAATGTACAGCGTTCGTTGTTCGCACATTATGGATCGGGCGGTAGAAGTTATTAACTATTTTCCTTTGCTTTTTTTGTATCTAATAATCTATATTTTGCAGTGTTGTAGTCTCTTGTATGACCACTGGTTTAAATATATGATGTTTAGTGGTAAGCAAAGGACATCGACTTTTATAAGTAGCGTAATGTGTCTTCAAATTAACTTCGCTGGAAAATAGTATACTATAATTGTCATATTGTAGATTTTTTTCCTAGTGATGTAGGTGAACCTAATATTAGCATGTTTCTACTGTATAAATGAAATAATCTCGTAAAGGAAAGTGCATGTGTTTGTGCGACTCAGCCGGCCTGCCGTCCTGGATCCTGAAGTCTCTTTATAGGCTAATGATATGCACCCTCCCTTCGTAAAGGTGTTTGCATCTGTGCGTGATCCGACCGGCCTGTCACCCTGGAGCCTACCATGTCTCTCTCGACTAATTATATGCACATTCGCTTTGTCATGCAGAGGCCTGCATCCGGTGCTCGTACTGCTCATGCTAGGTCGATCGCTTGGAGGTGTCTTATAGTTTATCTACGAGGTTATTTGGTTGCACAACATCGGTCGGGTCGGACGCATTCTGCTGCTGCTAGTGTTGGCTGTACACTGAGTTTGACGGCTCCGTTGCATTCGGTTGGTAGTGAAGTTGTTTGCTATTCTGTCGTACTGGCTTAGAGGGCTTGGTAATGTCTGGCATCTTATAACATATTGTACATCATCCGTCGCTCATGTAATATGTGATTGTGCTGGTTGGTAAGTGCTTATAGCTATTTTTCATTTATATATTATTTATTATTATATATGTTTTCATCAGCATGTAACAGTGTTGATCGCTTATCTTTTCCACACACTTCACAATGTTGATTTTTTGCGTAACATAGTGTACCATGCTCGATGCGCGTGTGATTTTTTTTATGTATAGGACAGTTTAATATCATTTACACTCGATTACTCCGACCGTTACATTAGGCTGTCAGAGTTTATTAAATTAACAGGTACCTATTTTACTCTTACCCATGGCTATGTATGACATGTTATAGTTGCAATTATATACACCTTTATTTTTTTCATTCTATGGCTGGTACTAAAGTGTTACCCATGCCTAGCGCTGCCAATATTTACTGCTTGATGTATTCCAACGAAATAAGTAGTTACCTTCTACTGTATAACTGAATTCCTCTCGTAAAGTAACATGTATGTGTAATATATTATTAGACTGGTTGGTAAGTGCTTATAACTACTTTAAATTTCTTTTTATTTTTTATATCAGTTTTAGCATTAGTGAATAGCTGTGTTGACCTTATTGTTACCGCATTTCACAACGGAAATTCTTAGCCTAACATAATGTACAGCGTACGATGCTCACGCAATATGCATTCGTGGATATATGTGTATAACTATTTGTGTTTATAATTCTTTTAAATCTGTTTGTCTCAGCATGCAACAGCTTGTGCTTCTAATGATTTTAATGTGTGCTGTTTCATATGTGCTTACAGTTAACTCATCTCGTTTTGGGTTAATTGAATAGCGTTGCGCCCTACGTCCGGGAGCTACTTTAACTTGAGGTAGGCCCCACAGTTGGGCGCGAAATTAACTCATCTCGCTTTGGTACACTGTTGAAGACATGGCGGCTTATATGGTCAGAGTTAATGTCCCCCAGGCACCGACTATAAAGTGCGTGGAGGTTGTGGGTATTGTAATAGAGGTAGACTATTACTGTTGTATTTTGAAGTACGAATATATTGTCTCGTATATATTCACAAATACACAACATCAACACTTGAGAGGTGCGGTATTGTGCTAGTTCGGTTACTCGGATTTACTGGGCGAATTCTTGGTTGAGTGGGGCTTCTGTGACGGTGATTGTCATACTTAACTC
>NQII01000681.1:576554-588418 GCA_002778355.1 Clitarchus hookeri | reverse complement strand
CCCCCCCCGGTTCAAGTTTCTTCCTCGGACGAAAAAAAAAAAAACGCCATGTCACTAGGACCTACGCACTATAATTTGGGCTGATATTTTTAACTGTAACAATGAAATATGTTTTCATCAGTGCTACCTAAAACTTAAGCATTTCAATAGGCAACGTTTAATTACAAATAGCATACCAAAAATTGGTTGAAACAATATTTTAACTGTGAACTAGCTCTTACTAGCCATTGCCAACACATCGCTGCTCTCACTGTTTTTGAATCATATTAAATACGAAATAAAAATTACAAGGTATATAAGATAATAAGTTAAAGTTTCGTTTATTCAAGAATAAAATACTCTAAAGTTTATCACAGTGTAATAAATGTGCGGTATACTTGTTATTTAAAAAAAAAAAACAGGTTGACGCGTTACTCTAGAGCGATTTTTTAAAGGTTTGTTTCAAAACATCCGAAGAAACTGCGAATGAACTATACTCGATATTTCAGAATTTAAAACACATATAAAATCGTCAAGGAATGGAATCATTACTTTAAAAATGATCAATTAAATTACTATATGAAGATGAATAAACTGAATGAAAGTAAATGTTTTGTCATTATAAATGTTATTTTGATATTGTAAACGATCTTGCTTCGACAATTGTGCGCAAACCGTAGAAGTTAAAATTTTTTTAAATGTATAATTATGACTATCTAAAAAGCATATAAATAATATGATTCAGAAGCCTTTCAAATTTCATTAATATCCTGCCAATATAGACGAGGTTGTCTCGAACGTTCGTGCATCGTTCTGTGCATGTCAGTTCCCGCCCGGCGAAGGCGAACTGGACGGGGGCCAGAATTCGAAAGATAATTTTCTTTGGAAATAACGTATAGTGACTGCGTGCGAGTGGCGACTGTACGCAGACATGTTAGATAAAAATAGAATCGACGAGGCCAAGTATATTACCAGCAGTTGAAAGATCTTTTTTTTTTCTGGACGGGATATGAATAGCTTCTTTTTGAATTAAATTAAATTCCACAAAGAATTGCTGTATGCACATACAGTTTCATAACAGCCAAATCATCGCTTGTGTTTAATTAAAAAAATTTCTGCTGGAAGAATTCTACGTATTCTCTATTCATTCTGTTGAGGATACGAACGCGACTTGGAAGTATATTTATTACTTTAAGTACGCAGCAAAACAGAAATATTACATCAATTACATTTTACATGAAAATTTTTTTATAATAATTATTAAAAAATCTAAACACACTGTTTTGGGTTTAAATAATGTTTTATAACGTACATTACCGAATTACATTTACAATATTAGCGTATGCAGATTTTATTTTTTTACTGCAGTTATTACTACGATATTAAAAACCTTTAAAAATAATAGCTGACAATTTCTAATTAAAAATATTCCCTATATACATGAAAATCGATTAAAGTAGCCCTAATAATATTCTTCTCCACGACTTAAACTATTACTACTGATAGAAAAGCTTTAATTCACTATTATATGAATTTTTATTACTTAAGTACTTGCAATCTTTATCAGCTTAGCCAAATATGTCATTAAAATATATATATAAGCTAAGCAAATACTGTACACAATTGGACATGAAACCATTGATACTATGGACTAAAATAAAGTTTTTTTGCAGTGTGCATATATGTATTTTTTAAATTTAAATATAGGTCTAAATGTTATCTTTCCAATGTTACCGATTTTTGTTTGCCAATTAAAAGGCAGTCACTACAATAAGCACACTTGTTCGCAGCAAGCCTAGTCATGGGATATAATTTCATTTCTTGTGTTTAATTGAACAAAAAACAATACCATAATAATTTAGGAAACGAATATCAGGCTGTAAAGAGGCACTGCAATAGCTACTATAAGATGTTTTCCTAAGCAGCAAAATTATATGTTCTGGTCTCAGGTGAGAGGAAATCCTGCAAGTGAAGAGAGAAGAGAGGGTTCTGTAAGTGGTCTTGATCTCGGAGAGCTGTGGGTGATTCACAGTAAGAAGTCGTGTGGCTGCATCGTACACTACCCACAAAAAAAAAAGTTTTTATGTCGTTGCTTTCGTCAGTGTAAAACATTGTCGTAGTAAAATACCATTTCCGTGTAAAGTAACAAAGATAATATAACAAAATGTTATGTTTGGTTTTATTAATGATCAAGCTGCCAAATGAAGTTTTTACCATGCAAACAAAATTAGGATGCGATTTAATTCCTCAAACTCTCATTATTTGTACATATTTAAGTTGTAATTTCATTTATATCAAAGGAAGGAAAACATAATTCTGTTATTAAATATTGTACGCACTAAATATTAAAAAAATGCAAAAAAATCCTATGTGCAGTTACAAAACCAGTTTAAAATCGTCTTTCAAGTTAGTAAAATTTTGAAACGGATGCTGCTTTATTTCAGTAATAAACTTCACAAAATATTATTATATAACACTATAAAATTAATTTAAGTTTGCAATATCCAAATGTGAAATAAAACATTTGCACTCCGAAAGGCTTTAAGGCTTGTTTGTATATGCAACTGTCTCGCCAGTGTTGCATATGTTTCTGATTCCATCTCAAATGATATAAAAGTCAACAAGACGACCTTAGATGTAAGCTTTTAAAACATTCATCAAAATTCTATTCATCTATGCACAGGAAAGTAGGCTTGTTAGTTATATCGGTAACTTCTTGTTTTAAAACAAAAACGCCGAAGCAGAAGTGAGTGTTAAATTGAAAGTGTGCATCGGCATGAAACGTCACGCGTAATTCAATTGCATCAGAAAATTTATAGCCCAGTACGGGTTATTCGATAAGCATATAAGCCACTTGCAAGACTTTTTGATAGTGAATCTGTTCTGAACGTTTGTTGCAATGTAGAACGACGAACCAAAATTCTCCAGGAAATCAGTAGCATACTATAATTACTAATGGATCAAGCAAATCTGTCATAACAAATATTGTAGTAAATTAGAATTCCCACCATGGTACTAACAACTCATGCAAAAGAGTGCCAACAAAATTTTTTTTTTTAAGTAATGCCATATTTAACACGCAAAGTGTTCGGTATTGGAATATGAGATTTTTGATTGCACTACACCTAATTGGATCAACTTTCTTTTTGTATTTATAACACATAGGCACACCTGGCTTTTGCGAAAAGTCTTCCCAATATCCTGCGTGCACGCCTGCATTTTTATTTTGGTTGTAAAAATACAATTAGACAGGAACCATTTTCGCGAAAATTAATAACCGCACTTCTTCAACTTGGAACTCACGCACCGCGTGTTCTAGGCACGCATCCAAGAGGGGAATCCAAGGGGTCTGGACCCCTCCCAAAGGTAAAATAAAAATAATAAAAACTCTTGAGATGTATGTAAGTAAAAGTGACAATAAAAAATAAAAGTTGTGAGATTAAAAATTTTCAGATAACTATTGTTAGTTCAGTTACACTCCCAACATTCCCAACGTTTAGGTTGGCGAAAGTGGAACTCCCTAGTAAAGACTCTGGTAGCGATATCTTTCATGGTCGCCTCCAACGTCTTCAGTGTGTTCTTGACGCTGTGTCCATCGTCCTCGCTCAGCGTCACTCCTCTCACTGGACGTCGGGTTGTCGGCACCTGCTTTGCCGATTCCACCTCTTAGGCTCGGGCTAGGGCGTCCTGCACGCTGCCAAGTGTGGATCTCAGCGGACACCTGCTTCGACTGCAGGCAGCATCCACGAATAAGTCGTTCGCGATGAGGTAGCGTGCATCCTTCCAGAGGTAGGTAGAGCAGCCGTACGATATCTTGCCATAACTCCTGCAGTAGCTGGGCGCGGCTTTGCAGTTGGGCATGGTGAGCATGTCGCAGGTATCGGTCACCGAAACGTAGTTCCTAGGCCAACACCAGTCTGAGGCACTCCAGTCGATGTCGCTCTGGCAGAGACTGTAGGATACTCAGCGCAGGGCCTCGCAGTACAGACGTGAAGTAGTAATCCCGCTCGTCGTCTGACCAGCCATTCAGGGTGGCGACTATTTCAAACCTATGCTGGTACTCTCGTCATGGAGTCTGACGATCGTAAGAGGGACGGGATTAATTGCGACCCCCTCCTCCCACTCCTGGCTGTTCAGCACAAATTCAGCAGAGATGCTGGCCACTCCCCGAGGTTACTGTAATGGTTACGACTTGCCTTGCGTCCCCACTTATTTCGGCTGCCAGTGCGGTGATAGCGTGAACTCCGCTGCTGAAGAAATTACTGCCATTCCTTCTTCAATGAAATCATTTTCTGTTTCATTTCATTCTCGAGACTGCCAACCCTATCGTTTACACTGTTCACTATTTCATTTTCTCTGTAAATTTTCTTGTCTACACAGCCAATTCTCCTATTCACTAATTTGCTAATTCCTTCTATTTTCTTGTCTACATTGTCATTTACTGTCTCTTTTTTCCTATCTACGAATTCACTTACATTAGTTATCTGGATATTCACGCTACTAATTTGGGTATTTGCAGTTTAATCTATGCTTTATTTTACACTAGTAATTTGTCTATTTACAGTATCATTAACACTTTCTGTTGCACTACTAATAAGTATTTACAGTTTCAATTATTTATACTACTTATTTTGTTACTTACATCATCTTTGAAGCAATTTGCATTTTGTTTCAAACCATTTACTCTTGCGCTCGCTTGCCTACTCAGCCACTCGATTAATGCTTGCAGTGCTTCCAGTTTGGCTGATATTTTTCTCAGTAGCATTGCACCACCTACACGAGCAGACGCCTGGACACAACCCCAAAGGACATACTTTGTGGTGTCCCCAAGTGAAAGCTCAAGGGCAAGGTACTGCTTCACGCGGATCTGGTTTTGGTTGACCAAGGTTGTGAAAGAACACAATAGTAACAGAAGGCCAAGCAGCCTCCCCACAAACCCTTCATACATGCAACAAAATAATTGTTAGTTCATCATTTTTAAAATTTCGTATGGGTCAAATAATAAAAGTCTTTAAATAGTTAAAGAAAAATGAGCAAACCAACTTACTTTGGATTCATAAACATATATTTGATTTCTCTTATATATATATATATATATATATACATATATATATATTTGTAATCATTTCAACACGAGCATTAGTTAGGAGATGTTACATGAGTATTATCTTGTTATATATAAAATTTAAGGATAATGAAATAACGGTATTGACAATACATACTGGCCATAGCCATATTATTAAATATTGAACATACAGAGAGAAAAGGGCGCACCCTAGACGAAATAGCCAAACTAGGTTAAGCAATTCAGAAAAATAAATAAGTAATAATTTAGTACTAAAAATTTAACTAGGAAGGTTGATATAATTTTTCTCTTCTTTTTTAATTTAATATCTTTAATTTCATAGTATTTATTTTTTCCAAAAACACTCCATTGATATATTTTGTGGATAGAAGATCCGAAGGCAAAACATTAAGTTGTGTGTTCCTTTATGCAGAAAAGGTAACATGTGCTTAGTTTTGCATCAAAAAAGAAGCAAGTCAGCCGCGTTTAAGTGCCGGGGCAGGAAACGTCGACATGGACGCTCAGGAGAAGTATTTACAATTCTAATGGCAGCATCGCACAGAAGCGGGCACAGACGCGCATCGCTAAAGCGGTAAAATAAAAGATTTAACACATGATGTTAAACGATATAAAAAGAGCAATGCAAAATATCGTACTTCACGCCATGTTGAAGGATTTAAGAAGAAAGAAGGGTGCGTTCTAAACCAGTGTGATGGAACACACAGCAAGTATGTATAGATAGTATCGATATGACAAACGATAGGTGGTAGATATTTAACTTTGTAAGCAGTCGCAATTAATGTTTACAATACGATGCAATAACATATTCACTAAACAAAAATTAAAATACAAAACTTGAAAATATGACCCACTACAAAATATAAACATTATATAACAAATTAAATTCTGTTACAGACATACACAAGATATAGTGCCAATGACACTGTCAAAACAATAACAGGTATTAATTTTTTTAACATAGGTAACACAATTTTATAGGTACAAACAATAATAATAATAAAAAAAAGGAATGAAGGAGTTCGGGAAAACCAAGTTTTGCCACAAAATGTCCGAAAGGGACACGAAGGGTAAAATACAAAGAGTGCCACTAAAAAGAAAAAAATGGCACAAAATTAAATGCGATGACAACAAAAACAGTCCTAATTTCGAGGCCTACAGCTATTATGATTAATAAAAATCAATCACTAATTACTAGCCTGTTGCCTAACTTTATCAACATGTAAATACCTCCATCCCACATCTGACGCCAGTCTTACAAGTTCCCAGGGACGTATCCGATATCGTGAGCAATGGAAGTCTTAACAAAAATATAAAACTAAATTTAATAGTCTACGTTTATTTATAATACCACAAAAATACACACATCTATCATTTACAAAGTTCAACTATCTAACTCTGCTATAAACACTTATTATCAGTGAGCGTAATATTTAATACCAATATCGATACTAATTAAAGTCCTTACCACTGTATTTATACTTGAGACGATTTCTAATGCCACACTTATTATATACACATGTTCAATCAAACTGTTTATTGCTATCATTCCAAACGTCTGTCACTCACGCATTCAGCCCCACAGTCACGCCGGTCAGTATCGCTCTCCACTGTACCGATGCTCGCAGACTTCACTTTCGCTGGTCAATGTTGTCGTTCATCGCTTCGCTGTCTTTTCACACCTGACGCTTAAGGCTGGACAAGGATTCAGACTCCCTACACACTACTCAGAGGCCCGCCGCGGCTTATATAGACCAGCTGGCCCGATCCAGAAGGTTCCCTGCAACCCGTCACGCTGATAGAGGTGAGGGCGATGACCAGGACATTCTTGCAACGATAACTCCAGACATTTAATCCTTTCAAGAACGGGAGCGGCGTGGATCTCGATAGCCTTATCGGGCACGCGTCAATCATCCGTCGCATGCGTTTGAAATTCTGCGAATTACTTTTTTTCCGGTTACAAGGGATATCACCGCGCTCCCTTGAAACTCGGCGCCTGCACGACTAACGAGCGGCTATAACCTTGCGCTTCTTTACTACATGATATTCGGGCTCTACGGCTGCGCAGCACACATGGTGACAGAGAGCGAATCCTGGCGGGAATAGCCCCGATCCGATCATAGTATCTTTTATGATATGCATTCACGATAGAGAACTCTGTTTTCGCAGGCCGATCATGATACACGTCTTGCTACAGATATGGTGATCTGATACAATTGTGGACATGGCTTGAATGTTTATTTGGTTCGTTGCAAGCCTCATATTCATACACACTATAAATACTCATACACACAAGGAACAACATTCAACAGCTTTGTTCTTGCCTATTTCATTGAATACTTGCTGACAAAGTGACCAGTCACCAGCCTCGTCAGATTAAGCCTTTAGGGATGAGTTGAGCGGAACCATGTGTACTCCGTATACGTCTACCTCTCTATCAAGTGAAATTTTTAATGGGAATTGTTAATTTGCTATCTGTTTGGGACCATATTTTCAAACTCGTGACTGTCACGTATCCGTAAATTATGGTGTGTTGTAGGTAAATTAAGTCTTTAGTGAACTTTCGAAGGTGCAGAGGCCGGATCTGGAGAAAATTACGATAGTTAACTCTAGAAAGTTAGCAGTTTAAACAAAAGGAGGGAGGAAAACACGTTTGCTGAAATTGTAAAGCCTGTAATACTTTCATCTCGAATGTCTTTAATTGTTCACGCATGTGTAACTATGGTTTCCTAGTTGAGCGATATCGTGTTTGCACATAAAACTAACCAGTTTATTGGCTCCAATAAAAGATTATATTTTTTTTTAGCAAATTTTATGTTGCAGTCCATTTATGGTAACTACCAAATTTTTTTATGACCTGCTAAAGATTTACTTCCAGGCTATCCCTACGCCTCATGCAAACAAAGTTTAAGCGAGTTTAGAAAATGACAGCAAAGGGACAACGCACCGCATTCGTGCGGACTCAGTGTAATACTATTTTGCATAAGAATTATTTCTTACTAGGTATTGACACATTCATTTTATGACTGTTTCAATTCGTATTAGGCTAATTATAAATAAAGTATTATATTTTTTTGGTAAAATAAAAATAAAATTATAATTTAACTAAAAATATGGTACTTTAATGCCATTAAAAGTATAAAAGACTTGTGATACATGGAACATTTAGGAAACAACCGAACACATGATACATGTGGAGATTTTTCAAGTGTTTGATTAAAAAAGTGTGAAGAAACCGCGAACAAACTAATAAGAATTGCGTAAGAGACTTAGTAGAAATATTACTGGTTTATTATAATTTCTATCAACAAGTATTGGCACTCTTCTCTAACTGTAACACGTGTGTTTCCTTTGTGTGGCGCTTGTGAAGTGCATTTTCCATTCAATTTCTCTCTTTACATTTGTCGGAAAAACATCTTGAACAACCTTGTATCGACACATTTGATATCTGTGTACGGAGTGAACTCGTAACCACAGAAAGTTTAAAAGGAAACATGCTAAGATAGGCAGCGTACAAAGCTGGTGAGTGAAGTATCTCCCTATGCTGACGTCATGCGCACAAGCCGTCGAGTTTTGGCGGCCAGGCGGTCTCACCTTACCTTCATAAATCATGAGCAGAACCACTGCTCCAACATCTGGTAGCTGTATGTTTCTCTAAGCGCGATCATAGCATAGACTAAAGATGAGGTAGATCGATCTCGCTGGCGGCACACAACCAATCTCCGTGTCCCAACATTGAACTGCTTTTCTGCCAATACGACTAGCAAAAACAGCGTGGATTGGATTTGAGGTTAGAACACTGTTTAGTAAAAAAAGTGTTTTGAGATGTTTGTATGCTTTCTCTAACCAATTTGTAATGCAGTGAGGTTAAAGTCAAATTGGTGAGAATATTTTATTCATTTTAAAGTGCTTGTATTTTGGAAATTAAGGTATAAACAAACACGTTTATCACTGTCGACCATGTGACTTTGACAGTTGTGTTCCTTTGGCGTACGCAGTCGTGGCTCGTGGTTTCAGCACAGGTAGGGCTGCACAATGATACCGAATATTTGAGAGTGGGAGGGAGAGTGAGTTTAATGATATATATATATATATATATTCTTAAGTTTGAAAATAAGCTTTAAAATATTCTAGGTTTGTACAAAAGTGACTTTTTTTTTTAAACAATATACACTGAGGTGACAAAAGTCATGGGATAGTAATATGCAACTATACAGATGGCTGTAGTATCGCGTACAAAATGTATAAATGGGCAGTGCATTGGTTGGGCTTTCATTTGTATTCAAGTGATTCACGTGAAAAGGTTTCTGACGTGATTATGGCCGCACGACGGGAATTAACAGACTTTGAACGCGGAATGGTAGTTGGAGCTCGACACATGGGACATTCCATTTCGGAAAGTGTTAGGGAATTAAACATTCCGAGACCCACAGTGTCAAGAGTGTCTCGAGAATACCTAATTTCAGGCATAACCTCCCACCCTGGACAACGCAGTGGCCGACCGCCTGCACTTAATGACCGAGACCAACGACGTGTGCGCAGAATGGTCAGTATTAACAGACAAGCAACACTGCGTGAAATAACCGCCGGAATCAATGTGGGACGTTCGACGGACGTGTCCGTTAGGACAGTGCGGCGAAATTTGGCTTTACTGGGCTATGCCAGCAGAAGACCGACTCGAGTGCCTTTACTAACAACACGACATCGCCTGCAACGCCTCTCCTGGGCTCGTGACCGTTTCGGTTGGACCCTAGACGACTGGAAAACCTTGACTTGATCAGACGAGTCCCGATTTCAGTTGGTAAGAGCTGATGGTAGGGTTCGAGTGTGGTGCAGACCCCACGAATCCATGGACCCAAGTTGTCAACAAGCAAGGAACTGTGCAAGCTGGTGGTGGCTCCATAATGGTGTGGGCTGTTTTTACATGGGATGGAATGGGTCCTCTGGTCCAACTGAACCGATCATTGACTGGAAAGGGTTATGTTCAGCTACTTGTATACCACTTGCAGCCATTCATGGACTTCATGTACCCAAACGACGATGGACTTTTTATGGATGACAATGCGCCATGTCACCGGGCCACAACTGTTCGCGATTAGTTTTAAGAACATTCTGGACAATTCCAGCGAATGATTTGACCACCAAGATCGCCCGACATGAATCCCATCGAACATTAATGGGACATCGCCGAGAGGTCAGTTTGTGCACAGAATCCTGCACCGACAACACTTTCGTAATTATGGACGTCTATAGAGGCAGCATGGCTCGATATTTCTGCCGAGGACTTCCAACGACTTGTTGAGTCCATGCCACGTCGAGTTGCTGCACTTCGCCGGGTAAAAGGAGGTCCGACACGATATTAGGAGGTATCCCATGACTTTTGTCGCCTCAGTGTATATATACAATTGGAGTTTATGAAACTGAAAAGAAAATGAAAACAGTTTATGAGAACACAGTTTTAACGAATCTTTAACGAAAATCTTAAAATTTCATCGTTGTCAACTAAATACTTGAACATAATCAACTTAAGTTAATTTATAATTGTGAAATAAAACTTGCCTAGTCTCATTATTGGCCATACCGTATAACAATATGCTCCTAAATATTTCCTTAAAGTACATGTAAAAAATTTATTGAATGGATTGCACTAAGAAGGTATAAACGTTGTAATAAAATTCTTCATCTAACAAAATAGATTTTGCCAACATTCAAGTCAAGTTTCGAGAAATTATTTAAGTAACATTTTTGTAATAAACGTAGACAAATGGATAGACATACAGAAATTTTCATTGTTATTCAACTAAATGAACATTTAACAATCACTAAATATTCAGGGAACTTCAAAATTAAATTTCATTTCGCTTAGATTTTCATAAGTACTTAAGATTATTAAAAATTATGGTGCATGGATAAATCAGTTTTACTTTTGCACCATCCTTTTTGAATAACCCCGTATTAAAAGTTTTTATCACAAAAAGTTTTATTGATAAAAAAATATTTAAACATGGTAATTTACTTTCTCATACCCTATTTTATGCTGTACTAATAAACAATTTCCACCATTTGAATTTTTGTGATGTTTAAACCACATATATGTGCAACATTACAAATAAGCAAATACATTAAATAAGTTAAAATATTTTTAACATAATTATATAAAAACAAAAAACAGCATTTTTTTATTCACATCCACACTGCCATTTGCGATTATCATACACGTCACGATTAAATTTTCTTTTATTTGTCTGCTGCTATGTTGGCGAAGGATGACTAATTATTAAGCCGTTTGTTTTTAATTTAATTTTTCTCCTCTAGGGATAACTGAGAAAAAGAAATAACTTGTTAACTAGTCACATTTATTCTGTTCATGTTAATTTAAATTCAAATATAGTGAAAGTAGCATAGCTACAAACCTGTAAAATTCTTCACTTTACACCTGAAGTAATCACCAGATTAACGACAGCAAAGTAATATAAACGCGCACACCAGTTACTGGCCCCATGACTGCTTGTATAGGGGCTGGCAGTCACGCAGTCCACGTGTGCGCGAAGGACCCCCCACCTCCTCTATGAGCATGCGCTAGCGACGCCTGACAGTCTGCCTCCCCTACAGCACAGCCACGTCGCCCAGCCTAGCACGAGCGCTGGCTGTACTAGCTGCATAAACACGCGTTGCTCAGTGGAGGAATCGGCCTACAGCAGTTGGCAGACTAGAAAGCTCGAATCAATCATATAAGGTTTCTCTTTTAAATTGAGAGCAGCTGCCACATAAGAAAATTGTTTATGGTATGGTGATCCGGGGT
>NQII01000681.1:423792-576517 GCA_002778355.1 Clitarchus hookeri | reverse complement strand
TACATCCCTACAGTTTTATAGCACGAACCACCACTAGGGGTAGGTGAATGTTTCAATGTTGGGTACGTGCGCAGAAGACGAATAAGCGGTCTACCTCATCCTTGGTCTAGAGAGATTATAGTCTGCGACAAACGCCGAGTGAGGTACGCTGCCCGCACCACCACTACAACTTGCTTGGTAACCAAGGGTGGATATCTTAACAGTAACATTTAGGAACGTTATTTTACTGGGTAATACATTTGCTTGTTACATGATTTCGCTAAATACAGCACGGAACGTCTACAGTATGTGATAACTCTTTAAAGTTATGTGCACTATAACATTATGGTACATAACCGAGTAAAATTTATTAATATATTTTTGTTGCCATGAATAACGTTATTCGCATAACGCTATAGCTAATGGTAACAAAATAACATTACATGAAGTAACTTTACATAACTTATTAAATGTTATAACTCTATTTGCGTTTCTGTGAATAACGTTATTTACATAACGCTTTAGCTCGTGGTACGTGATAACGTTAAGGTGCACTGTAACATCATGGTCATACAAAGTAAAAGTTATGAATATATTTGCGTTGCTATGAGTAACGCTATTTACATAACGCATTAGCTTTTGGTAACCTAATAACGTAAAGGAACACTATAACATCATAGTCATAAGAAAGTAAAAGTTATGACTATATTTGCGTTGCTGTGAATAACGTTATTTACATAACGCTTTAGCTAGTGGTAATGTGATAATTTTAAGGTGTACTGTAATGTCATGGTCATAACAAAGTAAAGGTTATGAGTATGCTGAGAATAACGTTATTCACATAACGCTATAGCTCGTGGTTACAAAGTAACGTTACTCTATATGATAAAGTCAAAGGACGTAACTCAGTAAATGTTTTAACTATTTTTGTGTTCCTGTGAATAATTTGTGCAAAGGCATTACAGAGAGCAAACGGTAGTACTGGAAACACGTACTGCTGATTTATGAATAAAAATCCGGTATATTTTTTAGAGTCCTCTGTCAATTTGCCAATAGCGATGCGTTAAATATATGGTGGTCGTGTATTTCTCCCCTTGATATAATCTCAGCATTTCCTTTGTAGGCATGGGGCTTTCTCTGCTCTTTACTGTAATGCGGTTGATGTACTGTCCGTCTAAACATAACCTTACTGTACCGTCCTTTTTCCTGATCCACACCATGGGACTAGAAAATGGGATAGAATCGTGCTGAATAATGTTCGACGACAGCATTAACTGTAAATATTTAGTTGCTTCGGGAAAATATTTAGCAGGTATCGGATATGTTTTACTGTGAAATGGTTCACCCAGAATTACTTGGATTTCAGCATGAAAAAATTTGTTTCTGTCTGGCTTCTCGGAAAATATAGCTCCATGTGTTGTAAGTAACAGTTCAAGCACTTACTTCTGGTTTCTGGTGATAGCATCCACACTTGCCACAACCTGGTAAATATACTCAGGGGAGGCTAAAACGGTAGGACTTAGATATTTGTTTACCGGGCAAATTTCACTCTTCAGAGAATATACAAAATTGTCTGAAAATTTCCAAACTTCTGGAGGCACTACAGTACTTGATTACGTTAATACTAAAGAATCAGGACTTACTGATTCATTATATCATTCATTGTATCTATTAGCCGACCTCCCGTGGCGTAGTCGGCTGGTCCGCCGCTGGTCTGCGGCGCTGGAGGTTCTGGGTTAGAATACTAGGTAAGGCATGGGTGTTAGTTTAAGTTAGGCCATAGGATTGTTTGTAAGCCGTCCCCTGATAAGCCTTCAGGAATAACATCAGGTGACAATGAATCCTTCCAATCCAATCCAATAAATGCAACATAATTACAACAGTCTATCAATATTGTAATTAAAGAAAGATAGTTTTCGTTCTTTCTTCAGGGAAGAGTACTATTAACAAAATTTGTAACCCCTCCCACCACCCCAAAAAATTAAATTTACATTTTTGGTGAGCAATAGTTGATTTATTTTATAATTATATAATATAAATAAATATAATAAGTAAAACGAAATGAACCAATTTACTGTGACTAACATTTTATTTCATTCAAAAAATTCATATAAGCTTTACATAAATAAAATTATATATATATAATTTTATTTATTTCAGAGTAAACGCGGCTGTAATGGATGTGCATAAAATAAATTATCAAAAATATTTGTCAACATTATTATTAACTTTTTATTTTATACAACCTGAGTAATTAATATCACGGTCTAGCTTGATATTTTATTTTCTTGCATAATGTGCTTTCTGAAGTATTCAGTACAGAATACGCTTAAATGTTAATTAAAAATACTTTTACTTATCTATTTTTAAAAGATTAAGATGAGTAGATTCTAGCGAAATAGGGGCCACAGTGGCTTAGCGGTTAGACTGCTCGCCTCCCACCAAGGTGAATCAGGTTCCACCCCTGGCCGGTTCACTTCGGATTTTCGCAAGTGGAAATCGTGCCGGAAGATGCCGCTGGACAGCGGGTTTTCTCGGGGATCTCCCGTTTCCCCCACCTTTTCATTCCGGATCTGCTCCATACTCACCTCACCCTCATCGGCTCTCAGTACCTCGTTGTTAAGAGCCACTCACTCACTGTTTTTAATGAGTTCTGCACGTTGTACATTCGGGTGCAGTCTCCAGTGGAAGACTTTCCCCTTCTGTATTAACAGATGTGTAAATAACACATAGGTAATCCCACAGAAGACGTAAATATACACATAAAAATGGAAACGGCACAAAAACAGGACGAGAAATCAAACAAACAAATTAATTAAATATAAATACACATATGCGCGTAGCTCTGGTTGACAAAACGAAGGTAACACAAACACGGCAGTAAAAAAATTGTATTATTTGCCTATAAATGTATATGTTTTTACAGCAATTTATACTGTAGAGAGTGTTTTGAAATGAATCAGAGATTACTATTAGTAATATACGGGAAAATTACAGGATTATCCAGTTGTCATGCGTTCCAGTTACAAACTTTGGTAGATGATGATTCGTTATGGAAAATTAGGTACAAAACATTACACGACCTAAGACCTAACGTGATTGTTAAGGAAGAGAGACTTTTGAACATTACGATTTAAAATCAGTTATTTGCATTAATGCCAGAAATTACTGGAGATGAAACAGCTAATTTGTAAATAGTGTTACAGCCTGAGTTGATATCTGCCGTCTGTGAATATTTGGCTGGTTATGACATCGCCTGCCATTAGGAAATTAAAGGGTGCCATATTATTGAGAAAAAAAAAGTATTACCCGCGGGTATTTGTCGATTTTTATGACGCAATAATCATGCGTACATTAAAGGAACACAAAACTTTGCCTTGGTGTAAGACGCTCAGGCGAACAATTCACTAGAAAAAAAAAGATTACTCTGAAGGTGCCATTGCAAGGGCACGTAAGCGGGCACAGATACAGGACATGGTAGTTTGTATACAGTAAACATCAAAATATTGTACCACACTAAGCATGTATTGCAGGGTGCATTTATGGTGTTGGACCACCCATAACACGGAGACAGGAGGCGATAGAGTCAGGCATGGAGGCATACAGACGTCGGATGTTCTCCTGAGGAAGATACTGCTACATCTAGTGCAAGTGACCCTCCAAATCCATCGTAGTTGTCGCTGGCCGAAGATTCCTTCCAATCTGGTCCCAAACGTTCTCGATGGGAGAGAGGTCTGGGGACCTTGCTGGCCAAGGAAGCATGTTGACATCACTGAGTCAAGTCAGAGATACCCGTGCTGTGTGAAGCCGGGAATTAACCTGCAGGAAAATTGTATTGACAAGCTTCACCGAGACGGTGGTCGTATCGCTGCGCCACCAGTGTTCTTTCAGTCACCAACAGTGGGGGGCGGGAATTGTGGGAAATGGCACCGCACACCATGACATCTCTTGGAGGAGCGGTTTGCCGCTCTACATTAAAGCATGGATCACGGCGCTGGCCAGGAAGTCTCCAGACTCGAATTCGATGGTCGTCTGTACCCAAAAAGAACCGTGATTCGTCACTGAACACCACTTGTCGTGAATCTGCAAGCTGCCACGCTTCCTGTTCCCGGTAGGAGGTCACACGTCCTCGGCGAGGCTCAGATCGTAATGGCAGATGACGTACGGAATGCCGCGACGACACGTCCCGCTGTGATAGCCGCCTGGACAAGGTACTGGTGGACACAGGTGTATCCCCAGCTGGCGTGACATGTCCTTGGAAGGTGCTCGTTGACGCCCGTGGAGTGCTTACAGGCCGGTCGCACGATGAAACGATCCTAATTGCTAGTAGTCCACCAGGGTAGACCTGAGCCTTCTCGACGGGTGTATGTACCCTCCTGTTCCCACTGCGTGCAACACCGACTCACAGTGTAGGCATAACGGTTCAAGGGGCAAGCAGTGCACCGAAACGTCCAACTTGCCTCTCGGAAGCAGACCATGCGGTCTCTCTCAAACTCACGCAGCTGGACACAGGCTTGTCGAATGCGCCGTCGGGGCATGCTGCGTGTTCACAGGACTTAGCTGTACGGCCCAAACTGCTCACATTGCTACTATGGCCATATTCGGTGTTTCGCATCTATGAATGTTGGCGGGACATGTATGCTCCGTAGTGACACATCCGCACATGTAAACTACATTAAACGCAAATGAAACATGTGTTGGTCTATGACGACACTGTGCGGCAACGTTCGTTGTGCTTGCGCGAATAGTTCATGGTAATTTTTTTTTTTGCAAATAAGCATATAATAACGTCTGAAAGTGTGCCAAAGGTTGCCAGCCAGGTATGGACCCTCTGATTCCATAACGGGCGAAGTTATCACCCACCAAATGTTCACAGATGGTAGATATCAAATCAAACTAACACTTTTCACAAATGTGTGGTATAGTTTCTGAGATATTGTTTATCACGATCCTGTTACGTACAATAAATGCCGGTACTTTGATTTTCCTTTTAGTTTGGTTTGCTTCTAAAGCAAGAGTAGTAACAGTTTCCAAGAGTATTCTGTAACTGCTGTCCTGAACATGTTCAGAAGATCGGGTTATTGAGATTCTACCTTCTGAGCGTAATTTCTGTGTTCCTAAATGCATATGAAAAGATGTGTGCCAGTTTCTCCAGTAGGACTTTGTGTTCGCAGATCTGAGAAACGAAGTTTTGAAATTCTAATTTTTCTGTGGATGGTTTCATCTAGGTAAATATTATATTTGCTGTAGAATGTGGCTGAAAAATTTTTAAAGCAAATTTTTAATACCCAATCGTGTACTTTTTTTCTAAGTGACCACGATCACTTCGAACAGCCAATTTTCCTACTGGTTTTCCGTCATTTTTGTGAACCGACATGGGAATGTTTTTTCTGTTATTTACTGTTTTGTGCTATAACTATGGTAAAAATGATCCAAAACTTATTTTATAAAATTTTTTGTTCAATATATTTAGAATTTTTGTAATTGGAAATTATTTCAACCCTGTTAGATAAAGTATATACTGCGCAATTTTTTTCGCTAGTAGAATTGTTTAAAATTAAAGTGGAGATAGTGTTCCGTATGTGTCGGTTTCCTATGAACATAAGGGGTAATTTAGTTGTTTTCTTGGATTCTAAAACTTCTACGAATATAATGCTCAGTGGCGTGTGGTGAACTGTTGCAAGGTAAGACGGCTTTAGCTCTGTGCTGTGCCCTTTTGTTTTCAAGTTTACACTTCCACCACTAAAACGTAGCTCGGCATGTGATGCCACAGGACGTGTGAAATGGGTCCCTTGTCTGCTCGCTGTGAGCGGTTGACATACATTCAGTTTCCTTAGGCTCTACAGTGGTTATTGGTTCCTTCTGCGTGCATCGAGAATGTACAGCAGTGAGCAAGCACCAGCTTACCTAGCAACTGTTCACTACACGCCACTGATAATGCTCCTTTCCGTTTTCATTAGATGCTAGCAGAACTACCCGGTGTTGCCCTGGTGCAAGAGGGCAGTTAGAGATACACGACACCGTTTAGAGGTTTCTGGCCAAATGAGGGGCCTGAGTCAATTTTGGCCTACACAATATTCTAAGTCCAGATCTATCAAACGGCGTACTTGTACAGAAAACAAACACATACATAAATACATACATAAAACTTTGACTTTTATATAAAGTCACATTTTAGGCAGGGCGTTGGTTTTTTCTAATGCTGCTTTCTCGAAATTCTCCATTATTGGCCATGAAAGGTGAAAGTTAAGACCACTGCCTTTGTATGCTTATGGAATAATAAAGTGAAATATTCGTTTTGAAACAGAGGGCAATGAGTTCCGTGGCAGATTATTGTATTTTTGTTTTCAATTTGTTTTTTATTGCAGTTAATGTTTAAACAAGGACGTTATCGAAAAGCTGTTAAAGGTAACAGTTTATGGCGTTGCTAATATTTTGGTTATGAGGATCGGGATGAATTTACAAAATATTTGAGGGTGGTAGTTGCCCGGACTCTGAGTGGTTCAACTGCATATTTTAAGTAGTAATTCATACAGTTTCAGGTACGGAGAAGTGCAAAAGCTGACGACAGGTTACAAAGTCATCCCTGTACCTGATTTGTGGTTTCTCGGAAGGCCATCAGCGTGTCCGTTTGTTTTCATATGTCATATTCTGTAATTTTTTTTTAGTGGCATACACCAGAGCTCTACAATCGCGTATATGTGATGTAATATTTCATTCAATCACTCACTCCCACTGCATGAAACGTTCCATGGTGTAATATGTCAAATTTAAAATAAATATTTAAAAACACTGAGGAAAATGAAGTCCTATTTTTAAAATTAATGCCATAAACCTTTAACTATATCCAATTAAATCCTTCCAATCTAGGTTTCAGTTAAGATTTATGATATTTTATCGCTTTTATAGAGACGGAGAAGTGGTCTAACGCCTAACCCCCAACATTGACGGTCAGAATATTCTGTAGGAGTTTATTCCTTGAACATGACGGGGTCGGCTTATTTAATTGTGCTGGAAACTCACGGTTACAGTTTGTTACGAGACAATTCTGCAGCATGCCTTGCATTGCGTAGAGACCGACAACAATAATAATAAATGCACACTATTTTCAGCTTCATAAACTCGTGGGTTCGATTTCTGTTAATTAGGTTGCTCTGCCAATCGCTCTATTGCTCTTTATTTCAGCAGATGGAATATTAGGACGACTGTACATACCAACTGCTGCTCTGTAGCCAATTCGTAAATCATAATATTAAAGTTTTTTGTTTTGCTTATAGATTATGTGGTGTGATAATGGTTTTATATATAATGAAATGTGTATATTGAAGATAATAAATTTTAGTCTAAAATGTTGGCATTACTGAGTATAACGTTATCAAATGCATCTTTATACTGAACCACTAGGATGGCCACTGTAACTTGTCTCACGTACTTAAATACTATTGGTATACGTACTTAAATGCATTTACTTGACCTTTTTGTTATCACACATGCTAACTAACATAAATACATGCTTAGAAAGTTGATTAAACTCATTTAATCGAATTTTAAATAAAGTATGTATATATTTAACTGCGCAAAATAGTTTTAAAAGAGCTCGGATAGAAGAAAACGAACGCCACGTTCCTGTTCGAGCACTTGTGATTTTGACAGCACTATTGGCAGGTAGCGAGCCAATGTCGGTGACGTACGCAGAAGACGACAGATGACGTAGAGCGTATGCTTATTTGCATAGACTAAAGATGAGACAGATCGATTATCGTCTTCTGCGCACGTATCCAGCATTGACCTATCCCGCATCAACAAAACTGTCAAAGCCTCATGGCCAACTGCGATGAACGTGTTTGTTCGTATCTAAACTTTCAAAAGACAAGCACTTTTATAAGAGTAAGATACTTTTGCCATTTTGAATTCATCTAATTGTGCCAAAAATTTGTTAGAGGAAGTATACAACCATCTCAAAGCACTTCTTGACATACGTAAACTGTGATCTAGCTTAATCTTATCCACGTCGTTTATGACAACCGCATTGGCAGAAAATGAGTTAAATTTTGGGGCACGGATGGTTACTATGCACCTTGGACGAGCACTTTACCCCATTTTCTCTTTAGGTGGCGTTCCAAAACGTTACTCTGCGAGTAAACTTATCTCTCTGACTGTTCCAAAACACTTTGAGTAAATGTTTTACTCGCTCTGCAGGGTAATTACTCTGAGCATCTTGTCAGAGTAAAACTTTTACATGCACTATTTCAGTGAATAACGAAGGGTAAATTGAAAGTGATGCCCAGTTTAGTAGAATTAAAAAAATTTAAAGGAAATGTGGACATACTGTTTACAGGCTGACAAGGAAAAATTAAAAATGACGAGTGGTAATATTCGTATTTTATTTAAAAGTTAACTTTTCGATAGGTTATATTTTTAGACGTATTGTTTATGATTAATTAATCAAGTTAAGCTATTTATGTATACAGGATGGTCCGCCTAACGTGGACACCCCCAAAATTTCCGGACCGGTTGCAGATCACGAAATGCAGTTTTTTCTAAATAAAGTTATGTACGGGGGCAAGTAATTTACCGCAAATTTACTATTCGTAACACGTGTATGAACAGAAATAATTAAACCACATATGATTTTTCCTCTGGAAACATACATTTATTTCAACGGCATCTGAATGCATGTGCAAAGAGGAATTCAGCGATACAGCATATGCAATTGAAAGTAACACAGGAACGCCAAGAAATAATGTGCAATTATGATATAGTTGGGTGGGTCGGTAGGTAGCATGGGGAAGTGGACCTGTACGCACAGCTGTAAGCAAGCAACACGCTCAGTGACTCATCCTAGCGGGACCGCGTCTTTATAGCAGCGCAGCACCAGTCCCCGTAATCTGTTATGGTAAGTGGTATTGCAATGTGTGGTGGTACATACGCAATGAAGTTCACGAATGAGGAAAAACTGGACGCTCTACTTATTTACGGTGAGTTTGACAGAAATAACAAGCAAGTCGTCCAAATGTATGATGACAGGTATACTAATCGGACGCCCATCCCACGGCAAACGATACGAAGAACTTGCACACGTCTCTTGTCACGAGGTGATTGGAATTTCACAACAAGCGTGCGACGAAAGACTGCTACGGGCGAGACGCATCAACACGATGTGTTAGCAAGTGTCGATGCAAACCACCACACGGGTATGCGAGAACTTTCCAGGTTCGTAGGAACAAGTAAAACAAGTGTGTTACGGATACTGCGCCAACGGAAATTCCATCCATTTAACGTGGTTCTTCATTAGACATTACGTGAATGGGATTTCCAGCTACGTGTAAGTTTTGTAGGTTTGTCCTGATGTCTATAATGGATTACAGCAATTTTCTGAAGGACATGCCATCACGATCCATGGGCACGTAAATTTACCAAATATGCACTACTGGGCGACGGAGAATCCGCATTGGGTCAGGAACATGGAGCACCAGCGACAGTGGAAAGTGAACGTGTGGTACGGAATCGTAGGAGACTACGTCATAGGACCATACTTCATTCAAGGGACAATGAACGGCTGTATGTACGCCTATTTTCTCAGAGAGACCTTACCGGAACTTCTGGAAGACATACAGCTCGACATACGTCGTGATATGTGGTTTCAGCATGATTGTTGTCCTGCGTATTTTGCTTTGGTGGTAAGGCAAGTGTTAAATGAAACGTTTCCAAACCGGTGCGGTGGTTAGGGCGTGGTGGTATTGTAGGATGGCCAGTTCGCTCCCCCGACCTCATACCTCTAGATTTTTTCCTGTAGGGAACACTGAATGATAGAGTATACAACACGGTTGAATGAATCGTGACAGCTTGCAAAGGCATTACGCCAGAAACATTTCAGGCCACTCGTCGCTCGCTACATGTACATTTGCAGATGTGTGTTACTGTCGATGGTAAACACATCGAGCCCATACTGTTAAAAGACCTTATGTGAAGCGCTTAAACCATAACTGTGCTCTTTTTTACTATGCTTGCGGATGCGATTGCATTTCTCCTTAGGTTGGTTTGTTCTATTTTTGTTGTACATTTGTTCGCACTCGTTACTCAGAACAGTTAATGACTAGGAAACAAATCTCCTGAATTACGTTGGTAACTGAATAAAATTTAATGTATTGATATCAGACTTGCACTCACATTGTCCGTATCCCCTCCGATGCGGGGCTCTCCTTTGTCCAATATCGCATTCCGTGCCCCTTGTCCCATAAAGGTAAACGCTACGCTGCTATAAGGAAGCGGTCCCGCCAGGATGAGTCACGGCGCGTGTTGCTTGCGTACAGCTGTGAGTAAAGGTTCACTGCCCCATGCTGCCGGCACACCTAACTTAATCATATTTGCACATTATTTCTTGACATTTCTGTGCTACTTTCACTGCATATGCTATATCACTGAAATTCTCTTTGACGTACTTTAAGATGACGTTGAAATAAATGTATATTTCCAGGGGAAAAATCATATGTGGTCTAATTATTTCTGTCCATACACGTGCTACGAATAGTCAGTTTGCGGCAAATTGTTTGCCCCCGTACGTACCCTAATTTCATTTAGCGAAAACAGCATTTCATTATCTGCAACCGTTCCGGAAATTTTGGTGGTATCCACTTAAGTGGACCATGCTGTATAACTAATATTTTGAAAAAGAAAGAATTTGGGGAAAGGGAAAAATATCTTTTGGAATTTACATTGGTTTCTTACTTAGTACATAATTGTAATCAGAGAATTCTATTTACATCGTGTTCGTTCCAAAGCCATGTTTACTTTTGTTTTCCTTGGCTGTGACTCTGTTACTTTACTCTACTTTCGGAGTAACGTTTTGGAGCGCCGCCCTACGCTTATTTTCCCGCGCGGCGTCACTGTGCTAGGCTGGCGCACAAAGGCGCATTGTGCAGCTGACGCACACGCAGTGGCGCGTGGCGGAAGACGTTAGCAGTTAACTGAGCCCGTAGTGTTTGGTGATGGACTGCGCCTTTTGCCGCCACATGCCAGGCGTCACGCCGCGCGGACTCTTCACAGAAACCGCAGCGGATAATTTTTCTGCCGTGGTTACAATGACACCGCTCGCCGCTCACACGGCGGTCATTACATTTTTTTTTTTTTACTATTTTCATGCGTGATTTAGTAGAAAAGTCACTGAAGAAATGGTTAGGATCTACAGCAAGGCTTCCCAAGTTAGTTCTAACAGTAGAATCAAAACGTTTGAACTATTGACAGTCTTTACTTTCTGTCGTTTTTAAGACGTGCCGTATTCAACGCTAATAAAATTATTCAAGATGAATTTTGTTTATAAAATAAAGGACACAATTAATTAAGAAGTTAATAAATTTGTCAGAGACTAACCGATTCGAGCTAATTCACATCTAGAAAGAGATTATTTTTAAAATAATTGTAGCGGTTAAGGAAGTGGGTTAAGTGTTTGAAATTTGGAACGTTTTCATAAATTTTCTTTTAGTACTTTGGAAATGATTATAAAAATGTGTCTCCCGACCTAATGTTTCAATAAAATTTCTTTACTTATGTACATCATATTTTAAGTATTTCATGAAACACACATATCACCCTGTATGAACTGCATACGTCAGTTTTATTTTATTATTATTTTACGGGTTTTACTGGCTAGACTTAAGCATTTTAATCAACTTGTTGAGCAGTAATACATTTTCAAATCTCAGATATAGTTTCTAGGCAAATTAAACAAGTTAGTTGATTTCGAAAATGCAGGGAAACGTTACGAATTTGTGATATATGCATACGTGACTTATAAAAGACACTACAGCCGTAACAGCTGTTCGCGGTTAACACACATCAAGGTCGTAAATCCGGTCATTACTGCCACGTATGAAACTAAGGAAAAGGCTACTTACTCCATGGGTCAACACCATTTCGTACATACGCACATCACTTTCGTAATGGACACGACACTCTTTGAACTAAGCCTCCGCAAAAACTTAGAAACATTACAAACACAACATTGTAACTCTTACAAATAGTTGAAAATACAACATATAGCGTAATTTTGAGTTTTCACACGGAGAAAATGATATTCCTAACAATCTCACAAGTCCAGCCAGTGTCAACAGTCAACAATCCATGCCGTCAGTCGCACAGACGTAACTTCCAAGTTGTAACTCGTCCCGTCACAGAAGATATGGTTTTACCGTTTTAGCAGGTTGTCTCACAAATATTAATATTTTTGCCCACACATTATACTAATTTCTTTCGCAATGTAATGACTTCAAATAGAAAAAAGAATGTAAGAGGTCTAAAAGCCCTATTGTCTAATAATCGTCATTTTCTCGTACCGTTGACAATCCATCGTTATGTACTTTAATAATTAGTGACGATATTATAATAAATAGACTTTATTGAACATAATACGTGTGGTAATACGTAAATTCTAGTTAATTTAATTTTAGAACCATTAAAGAATTGCACCGTCCGGGATTTGAACTCCAAATTTCTCAATTATAGCCAGCTGTCACACCAATTGCGCTGACACGACTTATATGATAGAAGTTTGATATTTGACGTACGTAGTCTTTCAGCCATTACGTGTTTTGCTTTGTTTCGAATAATCCCTTTTAAACATTTACCTCAACTAAATTGAGGTAGTTTTCTAATTTTTTTTATAAATAATTACATCGCGACGTATAACGATCTGGATGCGTCGTATTGGTTTTGGCTGTTCGTCGCGCTACTGGCTCCGGCAAAATTATATGCGTTCGGTGTATGCGTGGATTTAGTCTGCGCCAAGGATAAATCGTATAAATCGGAGCGCTAAGATTAAGGCCATGGTTTAACTAAGGACTTGGCTGGCATTATAACGTTATGGAATACTGATAAGGCCTGGACATGACTTGAGCTGTACCAGTACCCTTATAAAAACATTCTGGAATACTCGCAGTATCTTCACTTTTGAACCAAACCTTTGGAAAATCACCCCATATATGACTTTTTTATTTTTTTCCTTAAATACGTCATGTATTATAAGCGTTTTATAGTCCTGTAAACGTGAAAGTATATAATTTTTGTTTAGATGGAACTTTAACGTATATGTAATTTATAAATTATAAAATTAAGTTTATAGTTCATATGAATAAAACTAGAGAGAAAAAAAAAGAAATGTTGGTAATGTTTACTAAGAAATAGTTTTCATGCAAAATATTCAACTGAGTGCACACGAATGCGGTGTTGTCCCATTGGTGTAACTTTCTAGACTTCTGTGGTGGATGAATATTCTAAAAGTATAGCTTTAGCAGGGATTCAGAAAAGTGGGAAGTAACCATGAATGGACTACATATGAAAAACATACACTTGAAAACCAAGTCGACGTGTTAATTGACTCCTTCAAAGTATCAATTTTGCACTTAATCTCACTTGAAGCCTTTATTTTCAGTACCCCCTCGAAAAAAAAAATTGGCTATCTCGTTTCTTTGTCTACCAGGCGTAGTCGTTGGAAATGCTGTCACGGGAGATAAATAAACGTTTCGACGAACACGAATGGGCAATTTTACGAAACTGATTTACGGGCGGGCAAATCACCTGGCCAGAGATAAGTGAGATAAATTGCATTTCCGAGTAGTGAAGTTGCTGATGTGCACGAAGGATAACGTCTCAATGCGCATTGAAATGTGTATTTTGAAGATAAGAAATTTAAATTTTAAATGTTGGCCTGATTGAATATAGCGCCACCAAATATGTTGTATCGTCACACCTCACCGCACGGATCGCCACTGTAGATTTTCACATTTACTTTAATGCTATTGGTAACGAGTTGTCTTGTAGAGTTCTCTTGTATTGTCGTTTGCAATAAATGGTCTCGATACTAAAACTGCTAAAACAACGCGACTTAAACTAATGTAGCACATTAAAAAAATGAGTTTTAATGCAACAGTATCGTTGATAAAGTTACAAATTGTTTTTATAAAAGCACGTGTGTCATGCAAAAAAAGAGTCTGATCATTATTTTACCAGGTTATTTTGAGAGTTCTGTTGACAATGAGGATACAAATCATAAAAAATGAAGATCAATCTACCTGTTGCTACCTTGTAAACAAAAACTAGAGAAAAATAGCGAAAAATCGAATAAATTCATAAAAGTCGGCCAACATATTACATTACTGACTACGACCACCATGTTGGAGGTCGGTGAACTTGACTTTGACATCTTACCTTGGCCCTGGTGACCTTTGAACTTGAACTCAAAAAATCGGCAAAAATCATAGAAATTCCCTAAAAATGTATAAAAATTCATTAAGAAATTATATAAAATTTAAAAATTAATAATTTAAGTATTGAAAAAATTATAAATTTTTTTTTAAAAATATTTTTAAAATATTACATTTTCAGAGGTACCCCACAGCACTACGTCCAGCAGACGACTAACAACCCTCCAATCAATAAAATACATTGCATTCAAATTTCCATCGCCTACCCCCTCATCGTTGCGATTCTGTTGAATGCACTCCACCCGTCATATTGGTTTTTTCGTTTGTCATTTGTTTAAATTTTCAACACCTAGGTGGCACTGATGACTCCAACCAACATGTTTAATCTGGGTGACCTTCACCTTGACCTCACATTTGTGACCTTGATCCCGTGACCATTACCTTGGATAGCCGTGAATCCAAAAATAAATTTTAAAGATTTTATAAAATCCAAATAATAAAAAAAATAAAAAAAAAATAATAAAGACTTGTATTTTTATAAATCTTTCGATCAATCTCGCAATCTTTCCATCAATCAGCACCGCAATCAGTACCACAATCAACATCGCACGCATCGCAATCAGTACCACAATCGGCACCGCAATTAGCATCACAATCATCAATACACACACGAATCTACACACGAATCCACATCAATCCACACCATTCCACACCAATACACACACCAATCCACACACCAATCCACACCAATACACACATCAATCCACACCAATTCACACCAATTCACACCAATCCACACCAATCAACACACCCATCCACATCAATCCACACATCAATCAACACACCAATCCACACACCAATATACACCAATCCATACCAATCAGCACCAATTATTCGCAATCATTCCTCCACAATCCACAGCAACATACTCCAATACTTCGATCAATTCTAGTCCTTTGATCAATCCTAGTCCTTTGATCAATCCCAATCCTTGGATCTATCCCAATCCTTTGATCAATCCCAATTCTTCGATCAATCTCAATCCTTCGATCAATCACAATCCTTAGCAATCCTCTTCCGCAAACCACAACAATCCATGGTCATTCTTGGATCAATCCAAATCCTTGGATCAATTCCAATCCTTCTATTGATCTTTCGATCAATCCTTCGGTTTGTTCACCACTCATATGTATAGAAATTCGTTTGCCAACTGTCTCCAATTTGTATATGTCGACAGAATTAATGTTTTGTATGCCGTTCACTATCCATACATTTTATACTAAAGTCTTTATTAATATTCTGTATGCAGATATTTCCGTTAATAGTCGTGTGCTCATAGCACTACTTTAAAGTTACGAGGGATGAAAGGATATAGCACAAAAAAAAATTGCAACACAATTGTTATTGAAAAAAAAAAACGTTATTTTGTAATTACAATTTCAGAAGAAAGCAGTTCATCACATCATTCGATATAATCCCTGACCTTCTGTTTACCATTGATTGTTCATTCGGGTCTTCGGGAAATACGTAGCCAGTATTCTCTGCGTCTTCTGCCTTCTTCATGTTACTTGTTGCAGCAAATGTGTTGGAGAGGTGTGTCAGTGCATCGAGAAAATCGCCAAGGTCTTCAGTACTATCACTGTCTTCACGTTCATTTTCATCAATGCTTTCTTCATGGTCATCTTCACCTCCTGTTTTGTATTCTGTGATAAATTGGCTTTTCTTTGTAGCAGGAGTTGCATGCCAACGCGGCCACGTAGGAAAAAAGTGTATAAAGTTTCAACTGCCCATTTTTGTCGGCTCATCATCATTTTTATACGATGTGGCTTGATACGCTGTCTCAAAAGAGCCCTTAGTCACGGACCTGCAAACTAGCACCCGCATAGGCGCAAGCGAAGCTTTGTTTGTTCTCCCGTTCAGAGATATTGATTTCCTGCGAGTGACTTACACCGGAAACTGTAGCTAACTGTCGTTTCTTACAGCCGAAGTTTAACAGTTCTGAAAAGTTATAACTCTTCTACGATGGAAAATGTGTATATCTGTTACTGTGTTGCAGTTATTTTGCTTTTGGCAAACAGTGCATCAAGTTTAACAAAATTATAAAACATGAAGTTACGTTTCGGTAGTTTGAATGTAGTGTGTGTTTCATTAATTGTATGGTTTGGGACTTTGATGTGGCTTCTAGACCAAAATAACGAAAGGTAATTTGCGCCAGCTGTTCGTCACAACTAAGAGCAAGGAGCAGGTTTTGTAGCATGTTCCACTATACTGAAATTAGATGATGATGATAATGAATGTGTGAAACCTATAACAACTTTAGATTTTCAAAACTTTTTCTCTACATGATTGAAATTCTGGAGGAAATTCAATTGATATAGCAAAATATTTGAAGATAAGTATGGAATTTTGATGCAATCCAATGTTTGAATTGCCAGATATTGTCTACCATTATTTTCCCTCTTTGTCATGAAAATAACGTATTTATTCATTTGTTAAATTCAATTACAAGAAAACCTGGGAAAATTAACCAAACAATTAATTTTGAAATTCAGAAATGCATTTCAACATTAGATAAAAATTATTTTAAAATGCTAGCGTAAGAAAGTTAGGCTTGCATATTTATTTAAGTTGGATAACGTAGTCTGTGAGGTACTCTTCTATATCTCAAACACAGCATTGAGAAGCTATATACAAATAATTACGTCTGTTGAGTCCTTTTTACAGACGTTGGATTCGTATATGTTTCAAATTCAAATTTATTCATTAACGTAGAAACAATAAATATACTTTCAGATAAAAGCAATTTTTTGCTGACTTAGCATCAAGTGTAATGTTAAAAAATAAACTCACAAACGTTGCCGTCCTTCAGCAGACTGCAATGAATCGTCACAGAAGAGCAAGGTATGGGAAGCAGGGCAGTTTGCTGCTATATGTAGCACTCCACATATAGTCAAAGCTGCATCAGTGAAACTGCGATGAAAGCGTATTGAATCCTCAATAGATGTGTAATGTATTTCGGCGAGAGCACTCCTACATCACGAAGGATGGAACGAAGACTAAGAGCTATAAACCAAGACATCCCCGTACCCACACGATGAAGCAGCTGCTCTTATTTTATACAGCAACCTGACTAGAAATTGGTGCATTTTACTTGTAATTGATGCCAAGTGTCGAAATGGTGATATATAACCACCATACCACAAAGTTTTCAAAGCTAAGAAGTAAACGTACTCGACAAACATTAACGCTACGGAACTTTAATGTGAAGCGCATTTGCAAGAAATATTGAACCACACAGCAAACTGGATATTTAAGGTACTGAGCGAGACTCAATGCATTGTATTCGAAGACTACAAACTTGTAAAATATGGGTCCGACGGAAGTTTTGGATAGTCACGTTACATGCAAAAGTGGCAGGCGTGTACTAACGACAGCGACTGTGAGGAGGACGTGGCACTTTCTTTCTCAGAATCGAGTGATGAAAGTATTTTTGTCACTCCACTTGTTCCCTTCCGACCAATTTCTGTTTCATCGGGGGATGTACTGTGAAAAAATAGTGACAAGTTTGAAATCATTGTCATACGAAATTTTTAATGACCTTAACTCAATCAATTTCTGCAGGAAGAAGAAGTGACAGATTAAAAAGAAAGATCATGACGATAATGAAGCACAGCATGCAAATGTATTTATCTTTTAAGAAAGATGATATGAAAGAAATGAAAAAAATGTACGAAGTTAAGTGAAGAAGTGAAGGGATTGAAGAAGAAATGACGAACACTTTGGAAGATGGTGGTAAAAAGTGGGAAATTGTTGAGCACGAAAACATCAGGAAGTAAACATTCAATAAATCTAATTATATTTATGAACATTTCCCTTCGAATACCGATAACATTGTTTCATATTTTTGATGTTTAGACCGATGCTACATGGGGCATATATATTAGTGTTTTTGTCATATGATTTATCACGTGTTTTACGATTATATTATAGAAATAACACGAACCTGAATATAAAAAATTGCAGGCAGGTGTAAATAATGCACATTCTTGCTAAATATTGTATTATACAAAAGTCACTTTTGGAGAAAAAAAAAGGCGGAATAATCGCTTTTTAGAAAAATAAATACTTTGTTGTTATATTAGTCTATTCAATACTGATAGTGAGCACATATTAATTTATTATCAAAGTAATCATTGGCAATACATAATAATAATTCTTTAAATTTCTAATAATTTTGTACTTTTATTTTTAGCAAATAATTCTTTAAATTTCTAATAATTTTGTACTTTTATTTTTAGCAAGACGTCCACTAATCAATATTCAATAATCATGTTTCTATCCAAAAGCTTACAAGGTTTTGAAAAATAAGTGCATTTACATATGTAATCTACAAATATAAGAATAAGATTTTCTAACATTTCTCAACTTTGTCTTATTTAATTTGATGTTAATATTTTAGTCACATACAAAACGCTATGACTTGTTTTTGGAGAATCATACAGTTTAAAAAGTTGTGAAATGTTACGGAGATATAATTTTATTACAGCAAAGAAAAGTGTTAACTTCCGGGTACTGAACTACCCAAATATACTACTAAAATGATTATGCCGATTCGGGAATAATGCATTTTAAATGGGGCAAAATCAGCACCCAGCACTGGAGCCGAAACCGACCGACAGCCATGTTATGATGTCACCAGGCCACTATATTGGATCCAAGTGACCTTGGCCTTGAATAACCTTGACCCGTGACCTTGACATTGACCCCGTAACCTTGAATAACCATGAACCAAAAAAATCCTAAAAAATTCTAAAAAATAAAAGGAAACACACAATTGGCCAAAAAAATCAAAACCATCTTTAAAAAACTAAAAAGTATAATTGAAAAATGAATTTTAAAATTATAAAAAAAAAATGAAATATATATAAGCTAATTTATAAAATAACTTACGTTTCCAGAGGTTTCCCCAGCATCACATCCAGCTGACGACAGACCCACCTACAATCAATAACTTCATCTTGACATCCCCCCTCTCCAGCACTATTTCGTTCTTTTCGTAGAATGCAGCCGTCTTGGTTTTTTATTCGTTTGTCATTTATTTATCTGCGCGCATCTTTGTTTCTATCGTCGTCTGCTAGAGTGCACCACTAGTGCCAGTAAAGTTGCTTATTGCTGCTAGTGTGTGCCACTGTAATCCGCCATCTTTATTTCCGAAGTCCCATGCTATAGTGCGCAGGTGTAGCCGAAATTAGTGAATTTAAGGACGAAGTGCAATTTGTAATTTACGAGGAGGTGTATAGACACACATCACACTTTCAACGGTTAATACTTTGTCTATAAAATATACTTTTTATTTTAAAATGTTAAACAAAACTGTTTTTTTTTTTATAATTCGACTGTAGGACCTAGTAAAAATATTCAAATTTTAGTACTTTTGTTTTAGAAAAAAAAAGTTAAATCAGTATTTATCTGTGAAAAAATATTTGTATTTTTTACTGTTTTATGAAAAAAAGAGACATTAAGGACATTAATTAGAGTTGAAATAGACAATAATTACTACGCTCACTGAGAAATAAAAAGAGCAATAGTGGAGACAAATAGATTGATGCTGTAAATAATAATTGTATGAATAAATTAAAATCAAATTTAGTTCCTTTATTTTTATTAACACCTCCATCCCTCACGAACTCGGATATGCCCCTCAGGCGTCTTGTTACACTGGTGTCAGAAATGTGATGGAGGCATTTAATTATTAATAAAGTTAGGTAATATGCTAGTAATTAGTGATTAAAAATAATTAATTAAGACTATTTTGTACAATCATTGCAGTGAGTATTAACTAGAAAAATTGTCTGTAGAACTGGAAGTACTGCGAGCATCAATTAAGGGATTAAGTAGCCAAGTGAGCGCAAGCGCAAATAGCTTGAGGGAAGATGTAAAAAGTGAAATTAATAATGCGAACGAAGCTGTAAATGCCCAAATTAGTAGTGTGAAAGAAAGTGTGTTTGAAACTGTAAATACAGTAAAATGTAGACAGAAAAATAGAAGGCATTAGTGAGTTAGTGAACACAAAAATTTCAAGTATGGATTGAAGAATGGACATGGTAAATTAAATAGCGAACAGTGTAAACAACAGGATTTACAGTGTAAATGAAATAGTGAACGTTGTAAACGACAGGACGGACACTGTCAGTAAAATGATAGACAGTGTCGAGAATGAAATAAGTGCAATGAAGAAGGAATGTCAGGAATTTATGCAGCAGCGGAATTGTATCACTACATCGCCAGCCGAGAAAAGTGAAGAAGCAGTACAAATTGAAATCAACGCAGCAAAATCGGAGGATAGTCAGCAGCTCTGAAGCATTAGTATTGCGCAGCCAGGAGTGGGGAAGGGGGTCTCAATTAAGCCCGCCCCTTACGTCGTGACGGCCAGACTTCTTGGCGGGAGTACCAACACCAGTTTGATATAGTCGCAAATTTATAAATATAAATATACGCACTGGAGTGTGTTGCAATCGGCTACACCTGCTCACTATAGCAAGGGACTTCAGAAACAAAGTTGGCGGAAAATAGTGGCACACACTAGCAGCAATAAACAACATTACCGGCACAAGTGGTGCACTCTTGCAGAAGACGATATAAACAAAGATGCGCACCGATAAACGATTGACAAGCGAATAAAAATCAAGATGGCAGCATTCAACTAAATAAACGAAGGAGTGGTGGTGAGGGGAATGGTGAAACAATGGGATAGACTGTAGGTGGGGCATTCGTCTGCTGGATGTGGTGCTGGGTAAACCTCTGGAAATGTAAGTTTTTTATTAAATTAAAATTTTTTTAAAGTAATTGTTTACCTGTTTTTAAATTTTTCAAACATTTAAAACTTTTTGCTGAATTTCGTGTTTTTTGCATTTTTTTTTATAATTTTTCGAAATTTGTTGGATTCAAGGACAATCAAGGTTACTGGCATGGATCAAGGTTACTGGCATGGATCAAGGTCATAGGTGAAGATCATCCTAGGTCAAAGTCACTTGTATCCAATATGGCGGCCTGGTGACATCATAACATGGCGGACGGTCGGATTCGGCTCTTGTGCCAGATGCCGGTTTTGCCCCATCAAAAATACATTCTGCCCGAATCGGCATAATCATTCTACTTATACTTTTAAATATTTTATTTGTTATTTGCTACAAATAGAGTTAAATAGTTCTTAAGGTTTTACTCATTTTTAGCGTGGACAACTACATTTCGAACAACTATGCGCCGCCTCTGAGTACAGCATTGGTCATTACGATTTTTTTTATTGCATTTATTCTCTATGAAACGCATATTTTGATCCCCAACGGTCATACTGTTAATAAGTCAACCAGTCCGCCACCATGTCAACACTATAACGATAGCCCGTGATTCAAGATCAATCTGGGAGGCAGTTACCTCTTTTAGTTAACTTGGCATAGAGACCTCCCGGGAGCTTCCCATGTTTACTGTTCCTAACCAGAGATCAACCAGGGGCACCGCAAAGTGGCGTGAGTTTCCTGGAGCTAATGACTTTCACAAGACTAGCCCTTCCGTATTCATTCCACTACAGACAGAAACGAGGCTATCTGAGCATATGACACTTTTACAGTCACGAACAGTTCACTGTTAGTGTCTCTTCGCCCACTATAACCGGGAAACTTTGGAAGCAAATGTGAACAAAGGCTTATTGCTTGCCACTTTGCTCCTTATGCTCATGGCATGAAGCTCCCTGCAGAGGATTCTTTCAGAAATTTGCTCTGAAAGACCTGCATTGACTTCGAGTAGACATTTTTTTGCCTGGAAACGAAGCAACATTTGATCACAAGCCATGAAACACGCCGACGGTTCGTGTCCGTTAGTTTCGTCTATCGGCCACAATTGTGACGAGAATTTTCTGTAGACTGGAATTTATTCTGCTCGTGGTAAACCCTTATGACCGTTCGCTTCGATACATCTGAAAATTTATCTACTTCATTCTCACTTTGACCTTGGCATGTCCCGGTGCAATAATTACTTTTTCCAGTGATTAAAATCCGCTTTGCGCCCCATTTTACACCCATTGAATGTGTCATTCACTGCAATGTACCACTTCTTCGAAATCTGTGAATCTCGTAGTACAACACGCAGGATATTTATAGCACCATAATCTTCGCATTTGCAGAAACCTGAAGTTATTACCATATTAAAAGTGAAAAAATGTCTAAATTTTTTCCAGCGAGTATGTTTATTAACGTATACATTATAAATTTAAGGTTTGTGGAATACTGGAAATTCTATTTGATTGTAAAAAAAAAAAACTTGAAAGTAAATATTATAACTCTTGGGGATGTTATTTAATTTATATGATAAATGAAACAAAAAAAAGAAAAAAAAAAAAGAAAAAGGGAAACGAGAAGTACGTGTCTTACTTTTGTGTGTATTTTATTGTAAATATCAGAGGCTTGGTATATTACAGCAATTTATATCGCTGTATAGGACCATTTAGAATAATATACACATTTTCATATTGCTACAATGTATTCGAGTTCGTGAGTGGTAGAAATCACAATAAAAAACATATATTATCTTAATTTTTTACGTTGTTATAAAATTCATACAGCCATTATTTACAAAATTAAACAACATATTTATGACATTAACACTTTATATTCCTATCAATGGGCGTAATATTCCGTGTCAATTTTTATTATAATAACAGTCCTTATCACACTCTTTATACTAGCCACAGTCACTTAGTACTCATTCATAAGTTACACATACGGTCAAAATGTCCACTGACACACATTAAAATCATTCCAAATGTTTGCCACTCACGTAACTAGTGCCACTTATCCAGAGTCTGAACGGTCAGTCATTTCCTCTACCTCCCGATACTTGCAGACTACACTCGTTGATCGCTGCGTCGTTGTCTGTCGTTCCGATGGCACATACACACCTGGCGCTAAACCCCGTATAATAATCCAGGCTCTCAACATAGAGGAACGCCGCGGCTTATATATCTGAGGTGACCTGATCCAGAAGGGTGACGTTTGACGTCTTTTGGAATAGAAACCTCGCTGACGCCCTTTGCGAGCGCCTCTCAGTCGACACGTGCCACTAGGCAGCTGGCGGATCGCAGTTACACGTGTCCTGCGGCTTAGGCCTTCCCTACCACCCTCCAACCCCCCTACACCTCTAGCAAGCCCGTGAGATCTGTTGAGCGCAGAGGTTTCACGAGATATAGAAGCACAGTTTGCCTAAATTCAGAAAATATGCACCGCGGAAGAAACAGCTGACGAGCTGGAAAATGGTGCCGAGAACACCCCCTACCCCCTTAGCTAACCACAGGACAATGTGGAAACGCAACAGGAAATAGCTGACAGAGCAAGCTAGGAGGAAGGTGCTACCCCCCCCGCCACCAACCTTCAGGAACCAGGGCACGGATTTTGAAAGGCATTGTTCTGCGTTCTACCACATAACCCCTCCCCTAATAATATATATACATGCCGACACTTAAGGAGGGAGGCTGGCGTGCATAAAAACCCCTTTACGAGAGAAGTGGGATCAGTTGATTATNCTTGCCAAGGGCCGGAGCTCACCCTCCACAGCTGACATCATACCAGCAAGAGTTAAGTATACAATCATCGTCGCACAGAGAAGCCCCCACTCAACCACGAAGTCGTCCACAGTTAATACGAGTAGTCAAATTCAAATTAGAGTACCACACCTCTCAAGTGTTGATGTATGTAGTTTTGGTTCAAAATCCAGACAATATATTCGTCCTTCAAAATGAAACAGCATAAGACTACATTATTGCAAACCCCTTAACCTTCAGGCATCATATAGTCTGTGCCTGGAGGCATTAACTACGACCCTACACACCACTCTGTCTTCCACAGTGGCGTAGCGTCAAGGGTCTTCGCACCTTGCGTCATGCAGAAGGCGAAGTGGGAATGACCAAAAAATTCGCGCAGTGACTACACAAGAATTTTACCCATTAACATTCCCATAAATGTTTCCGTTCAGGTGTTGCAAAAGTGGAGTTTTATGGTTGGAAAAGTACTTACGAATTTCTCATTAACAGCTGACACTTAGGAGAGGAACTGACTGTATTGGTGCTAGTTTCTGGACTTGCACAGTAACGACTATAATGTCGTCTGTTCTGCAACGTGTCAGATGTGAAAGATTATACTAGTAGAACCATGTTATAACATTTCTCAAGGGCCCCAAGAAATATCAGCATTATATAAAGGAAATCTTTATAAAAGGGTAATTTTGTATTGAAAAACATGTTTGTTGACCAAGAGAAGACAGCTTATTAAGCACTGTAATATGTTAAGGGGTTAAATATTCGAAGGATGGGAGCAGTATTAGCTCCGATAGACTTATCGAGGTGCGTGACAGTGTTACGCGGTGTTCCGTTTGTAACCGCACGCTTCTCCGGATGGCGGTGATGATCTTGGAACACTGCACTTCGTATATCCAACCTGGGTGGGGGAGGATGACAGGGGAAATGACGTGGAGCGGCTGCATGTAACAGTATATTTCATGTATAGTGACTGTTAATAATCTAACACTCCCGGATACAAATTTCAGATATAAATTCTCTTGGTAGTTTCAATTTAAATGTAGCTGTTTCGAGAAACAATTTTATCACAGTGGTGCTTATCATGCAGACTAGTTATTAATGTTACTTTATAATAGACATATGACAGTATTTTTAATATTTTCGCATCTTTCAATATATTGAAAAGGATGACAGCTTATTCCACCAAACAAAATCTTGTTTGATCTAAACGAGAAGGGAAAAATGCATTTTTCAGTGGCTTGGCAATCGGTTATAGTTGCGTGTGAGAGGAGAAAACTGATGTTATATATATTTATAGGCGATGAACAGTATAATTACGCCTTTACGACGAACCACAGACACGTTCGAAACGATTGCATACTGAAACTTCGCGAAATCCATCCTTTAAACTGAGAGTTTCAAGTTTGCAATTCCTTTGCAACAGAACACAAACGAAACGGATCCGATTAGATTATTCAAGTATGGAGTCCATTCTTTCCACTATGCACTTTTTAAAAGATCAAAAACAAATTTTTGTGAAATTCATTCTCTATTGTTACTTGTAGAGACAGAGACCTCATGCCGGACGCAAGGCGCTTCCAGTCGCCTCACCTCTGTGAGCGAGACTCCGTGTCAGGGGTGGGGGGGATAAGTCACGACTACCCGGCCGTCGTTATGTCACCTGGCGGGTGCCATGTTTGACAGCTACCTGGACTAGCATCACCATCCTCCCATGCTGCCAACTCTGGAGGAGTCGGCTGTGGCGGCTGGTTCCTGAATGAACTTTCTGGTAATCTCCTCCCTCGCTGAATGAACTTTCTGGTAATCTTCTCCCTCGGAGCATCCCGACACGCGGAGAAGATTCTGTAACAGCATGCCTGGCACTATAAATTCCACCTCACCGGTGATAGCCACCTGGCGAAGTGTGACGAGCGGTGAATGCATATGAGGACTGGCGACGAAGGTGAAGGCGACTGCGGCAGACGAGTGTGTTGTGCAGCGACGACAGACGAGAGTGTGAGAGTACTGAGAAGGGAAAGTTAGCAGCTGTGCACGGGAGAGCTTGCGACGCTCCAGAATAATCTGTACAGTAAAGACTTATCTGAATTGAAACAAGGTGGGAATGATTGTACGAATGTCACAGACTTGATATCGTATGCAGGATGAGTATAAAAGAATACCCCAACTTTGAAGGTCTATAATATCAAAACCAAACAACCCACAACCTTGATTGACCAATCAAATGGACCGCGGAACAGTGAAGTTTGTTTCCCATACATTAATAAATGTTCAATGTGACCACCATGAGCGGTCCGAACGACATCTACTCGATAATCAAACTCGTTCCACGCTCTTGTCAGCATGTCCGGTGTTACGGTTTGGATGGCATTCGTAACTCTCGGTTTGAGGTGGTGAGGAGGTAGCGAGCTCGCATTCGACACGTCAATGTAAAAGGGACGGTCTGATGTTTCCTTTATGGTGCGCCACCCCATTGGCACCTAACTGTTCGCAGATACCTGAACGAGACGTTGTCGCAACGCTGGATTGGTCGAGGAGCAGCTGGTGACTAGGCTCTTCATCACTGGCCCCCAAGGAGCCCGGGTCTTACCCCGTGCGATTTTTTTTCCTATGGGGGTGCATAAAGGATCAAGTGTTTGATCCATCATTGACGGCTAACATTGACGACCTCAAAACGAGAATTACGGACGCCATCCAAACCGTAACACCGGACATGCTGACAAGAGTGTGGAACGAGTTTTATTATCGCGTAGATGTCGATCGGGCCGCTGGTGGTGTCACATTGAACATTTATCAATATATGACAAACAAACTTCACGGTTCCACGGTTCATTTGATTGGTCAATCAAGGTTGTAGGCTGTTTGGTTTTGATATTATAGACCTTCAAAGTTGGAGTATTCTTTTATACTCATCTGTATATAGTTTTAATAGTTATTCAGTTGATGTTAGAAAACTGTTTGTAAAGATTGGTTTTCAATGACAGATTATGATAATTTCTGTGAGGTGTCGTACGATTATATAAATATTAGTCGCAAATAGAAAGTGATACCACTTTATTGTCTAAATAATAAGTATAGAGTATTTTTGGGTTGTTTGTAAATATAGGAGGAAATCATTATTGTCTTTTTTATTTAATTAATTTAAGAACGCCACTATGTCCACAGTCTTTGTGAAATTGCAACAATATTGTTGCGGCTTGACCGGTGAGTTAAGTCACGCCCTCTTCACGGTCGCTTGTCGCCTACCAGCAGCTTTAGTGATTCATCCAACTTCAAGGAGACGAGTCCAGCATGTCAAGAGCTCACGTCACCCACCATATTGAATTTTTGTTTATTTATTTCTAATTTATTGAAAAATGTGACAATGGAAGATAAGTTAATCGCCTTACTCATCATTACGGACATAATATTCGAACTACTAAAGCAAATTTATGCAACAATAAACATAATACAAAATTATATATATATATATATATATACATATTCATTTCCATCTTATAATGACAACCAGGGACCACCTATTAACAACCAGGTGCAACAATTTGCACAGAACTGTGAAATGTAATGCTTCTATAATGAAACATTTTCAGTAATGACCCTGATTTTTCTGTTATTACACTAAAACGAATAATTTCTCTATAAGAGATGATGCAACCTCTTAAGACGTGGCGCAGTTGCTGGGAGGAAATAATATGGTTGAAAGCTGCAACCCTCCTATGCACGCGTTATTTTAAGTAGCCAAAAAACCACAGAATATTGTATGAAGCATGACGCATTAGTTTTCCAAACGTTTGCATTGCGTTTTATGTGGTCGTAATTAATAATACGTTCATGCCGCGAAGAGACTAAATCCGTACGTAATGACTGGGCGCCCACCTCCGAATGACACAGCATTTGTGCACCGAATTGTTGACGAAGGTCGGTTTCCACCTTAAACTTCTACCGTTCTGCACGTAGTCGTGAGACGTAAAACCATGTACGCCGTGAGTTTTGATATTTCTCGAATGAAGAGCAACAAAATGAAGTTATAACTTACAGTTTATGTTCCATCGCAAATACGGGCGCCCTATGTTAAAAGAACGTTCTACGTTTGCGAAGCTCGAATGTTAGTTTCCTGTCGTAAGTTTTGTTTTCTGATACACTGAAGTAGATGATCCTTGCTTCGTCTGTTCTCATCGCGTCATGGTTTGGTGGGTCTGATGAGTAAGCTATGTGGTGTGACGACTCCTCCTGAGAACCTTTCATCAGGTTAAGTGAAAAAAAAAAACTGGCAGTCTAGAAAAGGTCCAGTGGTTTCCTGGGAAACGGGGAAGACTTCCCCCGCGTGAAAAGCCTAGGACTTCCCTGTCCCGGCGACGTATAGTCATGCGGTGAGACTCGTCAAGGTGTGCAGGGACACAAATTACAGTCTGGAGTGGACGCGCGTGGGCGAATAGAGCGGATGGAAACGTTGGGTTGCACCAGCACCGGGAGGCGACTGATCTTCAGCGAAGGGGCACTTTGGCTTCGTGTTTGCCGTGCACTTGTCCGAGGCCGCTCGCGCAAGTCGGATGTAGCACCGTTACAAAAGTGTTACGCCACAAAATATGTTCTGTAGTCAGCAGCCTAGTCGCTGCAAGGCACTGCCACGTAGCTAGATAATACCACGTAACTGCCACGTAACTAACGCCAGAGCATGTACCAATAAGAATAGATGCCTAGGATACTAATTATACATTTATTTTGCTTATAGCCACACTTAAAAAATGTTAGGAAGAGTACCTGAAGACTTGAAGGCAAGGAAATATATTTTATCTAATACAAAATTCAGAGTTACAGAAGTAAAATAAAAATAAAAATATATATTTACGGGAAAATGACTGCACAGTGCTGAAGAAAACCTTTCTGGGCACCCCCTGAGCGTTGATCTACCAAGATGTTTACGATGAAGCAGGATGCCATGTTAAAACGTTTGGAAAGTTCAGATTCCTTTAAGCAGACGTAAAACGAAGATAATTAAAAAAAATTCCCAATAATGTAAGAAAATAGAACTTTAATTTTTATCACGTAACAAAATACTTAACTTCTGCAAACAAATTTTATAACTCCGGATGTTCGAAAACTCAGTGCCCAAACTCCACACATAGCTTCTTTGGACCAATCGTAACACAGAAACTCTTTACACGTATATCCAGAAGAATATTTTTATATCATTTAATTGTATTCAAAGTGCGGTGTACTACGCCTGGAGATCACGGCTGTGCGATTATGCGTGTAGGACAAGTTGCATGAATCGTAGGTGCGCGATACTAAATTATTACACACGCAGCGTCGCGCGCCTTCTTGCTGTGGAACTTGTCCTACACACATGGTCGAACAGCCTTGTTCTGCAGGTATTGTACGCCGCAACTTAGAACACAAAAAATACGTTTCCGGATTCGTGTGTAGGGATTTTGTGCTACTATTGGCCCAAAGAAACTATGCCTGGAGTCTGGGCACTGAGTTTTCGAACAGCAGCCTANCGTCATTTTTGAACATCAGTTGAGTTATGAAGTCTGAGAATACAATCATCGGGAAAGCATGTATCTTGGGTTCGGATGATAAAATGGTGATACATGTAACTATTATCATAGGCCAGCGTGTAATATTTATTATTCTTCTAACTTTTATCGTACTGCGAAACAACTAAAACATATGAAGAAGGAATTGTAATGCAGTGAGAGGGAATAATTAGGGATAATTTTAGGTAATCAGTTAAACCGAGTATTTAACCCGTTCACTCCCCTTACAAATGAAGGCTATTTATGTTTGGCACTATACATATTAAGAAATCAGTGCCCTGAGTTTTGAGCGTCTTCTTTGTGAATAATTTGATTTCTTCAAGGCCCTTCACGTCTCATCTTTGAACGGTTAACGCTGAATTCAGCGAACACGCAGTAAATAGCTCACTGGTTGCGAGAAATACACTCGACACGGGCACAGCGCCCATAGAAAAATGCAACTATTGCAACACTTTAATTTGAAGATTATTTCGGGACTGAACTCACGAAACGGTGTCATTTGTGATTTTATTTGTTTGGTAAAATTTGCACAACAATGATAAATTTGAAATTTAGGCGGTTTATTCCAAAAATTTAAACTTACAACACCGAAAAAAGTACCAGGAAAATAAATTATAATCATGTAAAATACTTGATGTACATCGTAGAGGTCTTTTGATGAATGCACTTAAAATTTTGTGAATGTTTCATTCATTTGTATTATTATAATTTACTAGATTTTTTTAACTGTTTCTCACAATCACAAACCGACGCCATATGAAGGTATCGTGATGTGGTTAGGACAAGGCACTACGATATCTAAGGATAGCTTGCCCTCTATTTCCGTCAATATTTATAAATTGTAATTTTGCGAAATCTGACTCTCAGCTGCATGGTATAATATTAGTTGATGTTATATTATAGATCTATTACACTTACATTTGTATAATTAACATGAATATTTGTTCTAAACTGAGAAATTTTCCCGTCCTTTTGTCATGTAATTTTTATTTTATAGACAATGAATACAACGTTATCACGTGAATGTATCATACTTTTGTGCGATGACTGCCCTTTACGTGTGCTATTGTCTTCGTTTGCATGTAAGTAAAATTCCCGCATACATACACACACATATATACGTATATATACACACAGTATATATCTGGCGAGACAATGTTTGCTGACGATACGTCCGTAATAATAAACATGATAATTTAACTATATTACATCATAATATTCAAATAACTTTGAATGAAATGGAAAAATGGTTTCTTCGCAATGCCCTCCGTAAACATTTTCAAATCTTCCCCTATTTTATTTTCTCTTAACAAGTTAAAAATAACCAGGAAAAAAAATTACTGCCCCAATCATGATTGACAGTGGAAGCACGAAGTTAACAACTTCAACAAAAATACTAGGAACTGGAAGGACCACATATCAGGTTTACGCGACAAACTCTGCTTGTTCTGCTTCGCTATGTGCTTCATGAAAAACGTTTACTCTGAAAAAACTGTTGTATCCCTTTATTACGCAAATGTACATTCAGTCTTAAAATATGGTTATTATGACATGGGGTACATAAACACACTGAGAAAAAGTTTTTAAAGAGCAGAAGAAAATTATTTAGAACAGTAGTTGGTATACAATTTCCCTACTCGTGTAAACCCCATTTTAAACAGTAAACGTACTAAAACTGCCCTCTTTATATACAAATAAAACTATTACTTTGCAATTATAAGCGAAAAGTATTCAACGAACAATGATATACAAACAACACAAGGGGGTGATGAAAACTACACTGTATATCTGTTTGAAGCAAGTTATTTGGAAACAAGCAATCTGTTAGGTTGTTAAATGAGTTGTCACAAATATTAAAAACAATTGGCAAATATAACCAGTTCACGCTTTAAAAAAAAGTCTAAACGAATATCTTACACAAATTTTTTTTTATAGTGTTGATGAATTCCTTCTTCATAAGAAGTCTCACTAACCCAGTTATGCATTCAAAAGTTGCTTAATTATTACTTGTATTCTCCGTTCTATATAAATTCAGTAAATTTTACAGACGTTGTGATGAACCTACACAACATGTAAACAGTAAACTCACCCATTTGCAAAGTACTGTGTCAGCTGATGGTTTTTGCGGGGTGCGTGTTATTATGTTGGCGATCTTTGCTATATTTTTGTGGAATAGTACTCAACATTAAAGATTGAGTGATAACTACAACATTTATAGAATAATGTACAATTTTGACAGTTATAGAGCAAGGGCTTTAAAAACATTTAGCAATATTATGGTAGAGCATGTGCACATTATGGTTATGTAAAACGTCTCAACACGCCCGGTGAATGCTATTACCTTTGAGCTCTCTTCCGTCCATAATCTATCTATATGTAAGAATTCCCTGTTTGAGATGTGGGAATGTTATATATGCAGTTAATTATTTTGTATTTGCGTATTTCATTAAATGTAGTTCGTCGTATGTGCCTTTTTTAGATCAGTCTCCTCAGTGAAATGAAATATCGACAAGTGTTGGTCGCTTTGTAAAAGGGTTTGTTGTGTGCTTTGGTCCGCCATTTTCCTTGACCATGAAGCGCGAGTGACAATGTATTTACGTTGTGCATTTTACTTTCGTTAGTTTCAAGAAACAGCTAAAATGTTTTGTTAATTTAATAAGTCAGAAAATAATTTATTTCGTATCAGTGGCCGAAAAAATAATTTTAGTGAAGTAATCATTCAAGGCTCACCACGTGTTTTGGAATTAATAAGTGAACAGTAAGTTTACGTGTTTTGTAAATAATGGTTTTCGAAATTATTGATACAATATTTGAAATGTTTCTGACCTTTAAAAAAATAAAGCTTTTTATTTACCCTGATTAATTTTATTGCAAATTTAACGATATTTACGCGTGAAAAATTTGCTGGAAATGTTTACATTATGCATTTCGCACGTTGGTATTAATAGTGGCGTATTTATTTCGTTATGTTCTTGCTTGAGGTTTTGAAATGCACGAGGCCTAAATAAAGTCCCTTTTTGTGTATTTTGTGATATAAAAAAAATTAAACATATATTTATGTGCTAGTTTAACTTCACTAAATATGTTCAGTATTTATCGAATCGGTACGAACAACGACACGTTTATCGCATTTAGTTGATTCGATGAAGTTACATCTTTCGAGTTTAGTTATTTGAATGTTATTTCCGTGCGAGCAACATTTTCCACTGCATCATCAAATCTATGCAAGTTGAAAATGCCGCGCACTCATAAGGAGAACCGGAATAAAATCACGTCTTACGAAAGACGATAGAGTTCTCCGACCGACTATTAAAATAAACAGAGCCTTAACTAGTATACTAAGAGGTCATAAAAAAAATAAAACAGCTATAGTAACCTAAGTACTGGACTTATGTTGCCAGTCTTTCAATGTCTGCCATTGGATTCGTAGAGTTTGTTTACAAATATAGTTTTCTTCAGTTATAGAACTGCAATGGCGGAGGGATACATTGTGACAGCACTTATTTTCGAGGACCGTCAAAATTTACTGAAGTTACATGAAGCGGGGAATATTAAAGCCTATTTCTTTGAAATTGCTCATTTTGTGGACCTCTGATGTGGGCACACCATTCATGTGCAAGTAGGTTTGGACAGGTTTTACATATTTTGTTTCGTTACGAACATATTCTAGGTCGCATCGTTAGATGAAACACATACATATATAATCATAGTTGGTATTATGATTAGTCACTAGCAGGTCAGTTGTGTAGTCATTAGGACGATTCAAGGTCTCGATTTATCAACAATTATTAAATGTTTTTTTTTTTTTTAAATTAAGGTTTGCTACTGTTTCCTCTCCGACTTCATTCTACGCCGAAGCTAGTGACTTCATTTCGCTTTGGAATCCTTTCAGCCAGCGTTGCCGACGTTACCGTAGAGTGAATATGGTGTAGAGTAGGCATGTATACAGTGCAGCAGTTACAAACTTCCTACTCCCGACGGTAAACTGCTTCTATTCATCACGCTGTCAAAATTACGTGACTTCCACCACGGATAGATTGGTGTTCACGTAATTATGTGTTTGCACACTGTTTCTTACTACCGAAGTATAAAAATCAAGTGAAGCTTTATTTCTTTTTAAACACATGTGTAATGAAAAACTTAATGCAAAGAAATGTCTGAAAACATGATTTCGACAGTTTTGTAAATAAATCTTGAATACATATTAGGGATATGAGCAAGGGCACAATTCTAATCCACTTTTGCGCGTATCGGGATCGGATTTACGCTGCGGAAAAAATAAGCCAGGTGGAAGTTGCCTTGGTACGAAGTGTGGTGGTCACCTGCCTATCAGAACATCGTTAACTCCGCTACGCCCGGCTAGCCATGCTCACGTATTTGTGCTTTATATGAGAGGTAAAGAGAACGAAAATCGCGTCTCCAATGACGCAAAAAACCTACATTGTCGTGAGTCTGCGTATTCTCCTTCGGGATATAACATGCAGCCTGGGTGTTTATAATTTAGTTTAATGCACAGTATATCATTTATGAGTCTTAAATTTGTGTACTAATAGACGCAAAACTGCACAAGAATAAGCCTGGAACCAGGAGAAGAAACAAATGGGAAAATATACCGTTCCCTATCCAGCCACAGGGGGTTCGAATCTATCGCCTCCCAGCTACGAGATAAGCGTACAACCTCGTGGCCAAACATTCTTGGTGGATGAATTCAGTGAGCGGAGAATGCCCTCCCGGAATCCAGGGGTCACCTCATGGAAAATATCAGCAGTACCAGTAATTCCCGTTTATGTTTACAGCGGAGCGCAGTTGGAACCTCCAGACGGATTCGTAGAAATTGAAGAGATACGCATCATCCTCATCGTCATCTTTCTGAACACGAGGCAATTTGCTTCATAAAATGCGTCCTCCCTTGGGAACCATGGGATTATTCTATTTCATGTCCGTGGGATCTGTTACATTAAATTTAGTACGCCCTATGTTCGGCTGACAAAGATGGCTGCTTCTCAGAAATTAATGTCACATGAGTAGGAAGCAAAGCTTGGTCGTCCACTGACTTCTGTACCGAATATCGGGGATGGCACGGTCACACGAGTTGATAAATCAGAAGGCTGCTAAACAGCCAGACCTTTAAAGAAGCCTACGAGCGTGAAAATACATGGAGATGGATCAGCTACGGGGTAATGGGAGTAGTCCGAGAAAACTGGTTGGTGAACTACAACGTCCATCACGTTAACCACTTGTGAAAATTGGGAGTGACCCTGCCGGGAATCAAACCGGGATCGCCTCGGAAAGAGGCCGATGCGCTAGGCACGTGATTACCCAAGCCTCTATTTTGGCACACAAAATTCAGTCACTCGAGCCCTAAATGCTCCCGACCGGCTATGGACGTATCACGTAAACAGAGCTGCGGCCATGTAGTAATGCACTTAATACGCACTTTTATTAAGTCGATCCTCTAACCGAATCATAACGTGAGAAGTTAAATACATACCGACATGTCTTACTTCATGGTTGACTTGGTATAGATTGTTCAAGTTGAAGTGAGCGCTTTTGAAAGCTGCGCTTTAGTTTTACTTTTCACCTCATTTTTATCCTTCCGCCTTATGTAACATTTACATTGTAATCGGCATAATGACTTTATTCATGCGTCAGTCAAGTGTAAACGTGAAATTGTTAGGAACCTAAATGTTTTACTAATGCGCCAATTCGTACTGCAATGTGTACAATGCAAACACGCCAACTTAATTTGACATTATTTTGAACATTACACTCGTAACACAACGTTAAAACTTAGAACTATTATTTTTTAATTCGCAGCTAAATTGAATGGCAGTCTGCATGCCAGTGGGTACGTTATCACATATGTACTAAATTGGCTGTATTATTTTCAAAGGATAATTAAAAAAAAAATGCTTACATAACTGTGACAGCATTTAGCAGGTCGTATTCATGTTGTCAGGTGTAATATTTTCCGTGGATCACAAATGCAGTTTCGTCCATGCTGCACATTCTTAAATAGTGAGTGACTTTATATTGGAAGAGCAGGTATATTAGCTCCAAAAGTGATGGTACTGATATAGACTAAAGATAATTTAGACCGATTCTTCGTCTTCTAGACCGATTCTACCCCAAACCAACACAAATGTCGGAGTATGTTCAGAAGTGATGGACGTGCTTGTTTATACCTTAATTTTCAAAAGACAAGCACTTTTATATGAATAAAATATTTTTACCAATTTTAATTTAATAAAACTGTATAATAAGTAAGACTGTAAGTAGTATATAAAAAACTCAAAACACGAGTTAATTTAAGAGTGTTCTAAACTCAAATCCAATCCCCATCGTTTATGATAGTCGTGTTGGCAGAAAAGCAGTTCAGTGTTGTGATACAAGACTGGTTCTAAACAGCCAGCGAGATTGCTCTACATTCACTCTTAAGGGTGCTAATTCCATACAGACATTTGTCTGCAATTGTAAGTGACATGAAAAAGAAGCAGAAAAAAGGCAGGACAGATGAAGCCATGCCAAAAACTTATGACAGATATTTATAGAAATCGTGAAAACTATATCAAGTTGATGTACACTGGTAGAAAATAAAAAATGATGACCACTAAAGCCACGAAGTAGAAACACCATATGCTCATGAAGCACTGATAGAGGGCAGTACATGCAATGATTAAGAGTGCTGTGATGTGGACAGAGCAGGAACCCCATACTAGGCATTACACCGCTGAGCCCAATATAACTACTTGACTCGGTGAAAGAGTAGTATGTTGTTTCAAGCATCGGACTGTAAGTATTGTAGACATGCCACGATGGCATAGACGACCTTACTTCGTGCAATTAACGGACTCTGAAAAAGGTCGTATTGTGGACCTGAGGGAGACTGGATGGTCCTTCCAAAGAATTTTCCAACATATAGGATGTGAAGTGTCTGCTGTGCATCATTGGTGGTGCCGGTGGTCTAAAAATGGTGCACATGCTCGTCAACCTGATTCCGGATGGCAGCGGCATACGGATTACCGCCTGGAACACTGCAACATACAAGCAACCATTGGTGATCGCATGGCAACTGCCGCACATATTAGGGTCACAGTTGCACTCAGGGTGTCAGTTAGGACCATCATCAACCATATGCAGTATGCTGGGCCACGATCAAGGGTGTCGCTCGCCAGGTTTCCTATCACACCTCATCACGGCGCAGCCCGTCTCGGATGTGTGGCTTTTTACATTACATTGTGTGCAAAGCTGGTGTAATTTTAATACGTGGCTACTCTGACATGCAATGCTTGTTTGTTGGGTTGGCTTATCTGTCTAAGCGCGTCAGTAGTTCAGGTATGCGTCACGTGGTTGCGGGAGTGGTGCGCGCATTACGGTGCTGCGGTCTAGCGCCGGACTAGAGGGTTCAACGAGCGATGAGTTGAGCGAGAGTCGGTGCCTGATATTGATAGGGATGTGACATGTGAGGCGAAGGCTAGCAGCTGCTCGCGGGCTGTGTGTCGTGGACAGTATTGATAAGGAGGTAGACACGCGCTGCAGGGTGAAGCAGCTGTGCGGTAGCCGAGTGACGCGGGCAGGGTATTGATAAGGAACTGCATGCGCTGGGCGGCCTCAAACTCCTGTGGCATGGTCGAGTGTGTGCACCATATTATGGATCGGCGTATATTTTGTCTCGTGTTGAGAGAATAAAATTTTGGTGGACGGGTGCTGCGCAACAAGCAGTAACGCTAAGTTAACAGGAATTATGCACTTAAAGAATTGCTTAAACGATAAAAGTTGAGATGGTATTTAATGAGAATGCGGGTTATCCTCGGCACTGTAAAAGTGAACTGTATCTTGTGAAACTAAATAAGCTGCTGATACATCTTTCAGAACTGATGGGCGTTATTAAAAGGCTCATATGAGGATAATAAATTTGGTTTCGTGCTCCAGTAACTTGTGATTTTGGGGATAATAATCACGTTATGGGCCAAGCCATCAGTTTGTGTGGCGGGTCAAATGCATCATGTGAGGCACTGACGGATTTCTACGCATTATGAACTGTGCAACACTGTTGTTGCAATGTTCCTGCTTCAGCCTTGGCTAGTCCTGCAATGGGTCTTCCTGACGTCCTATCAATCGCCGTAATCAACCAGGTGGGAGGAAGCCCGATGTACGATTTGCATGGGAAACTGATTCAATGTAACCTGCGTCATTGTTATTATGAGCCCAACTGCCACGTGTTGAAACCACACTTGCTGCTATTAACTGTATTAATGATTTAACATGAATTGTAGCGGGGACGTAATGCGTTATTCCACACTACAAAGCGAGTCACTAAAGTTAACGTGAGTTAGTCGGTAACAGACGTTTTAATTATGACTGTTGGGTCGCGCCGGTTTCAAGTAGTATTAAAAGGAGGCGTTTGGATCAATTACAGAAAGGCTTGTTTGTTTCAACTTATATTACTTACATAAATTGTATAAATGTGTTATAATTAATATTGTGAGTGTTTGATACACATTTAAAGCTATTGGCCTCGCAGGGAGAATAAAATGCAAACCATGTTCCTTAATTGGCTATAGTTTTTTCTTTTATAACAGTTAAAGTGTATTACTGTGAGTTCGCTGTGTAAAATTACTGGATGTGTTATTTTAGTAATTATAATAATATTTCGTGGTGACTTTAGGCAACAGAAATTTTGCGTTCCTTATTATATTAGTAGGCAAACACATATAAATACTTACTTGATAAATATGTTAGCATCTTTGACTATGATATTTAGATTGGTGTGCATTGAAAGACCTATGGTAATCATATCACTTATAACTGTGCATGAACGGAATTCACATTATGGGTTTTCTGTTTGGTGGAATAACATATTGGAGACACCATGAGTATAATTCACATCATTAAGTTATGCTTTTAATTTGTGGTATAATTGTAAATGGCAACCTATCATAAACTTACTGCATGCACTTATTTGTTACAAATGATATTAAGAACAATGGTACATCTCTAGTGATGGCAAAATTTCCCAGTAGTTGGGCAGTATTTTAATGTGACATGTTTATAGAGTGTATAATATTTGGTTACCAATGCACAGAGCTGTAAGGTCCCACACTGGGTGTAAGGAAGATGGCATAGTATTTATTGGCTTTGAACCTATAGCTGATCAAATAGAGAGATACTTGACATTAAAATCTGCTTTTACAGTTGCACAACACTTGTACACAGTTAAGTTCATGGTACCGAATAACCAAAAACTATGTATCGCCAAATTTACCAAAACTAACATATTATGCCACCAGCTTAAGGGCGTTACAGATATGCACTACTCTGCTGTTCGGTGCAGCAGCTAATAGAGTATTTGATTTGTGAATACGTGGTATATCATGCCTACTTCGTGGTTGTACGAGGTGAGTAAATCTGAGTTGGTTGCCAACCTCCAAGCAGCTGGGGTGGCTATAGAAGAAGGTGATAACATTATCACTTTAATGCGAAAATTTGTAGTGGTCGTAAGAGGTGCAGAAAAACAAAGTCCCAATTTGAACGAACAAAGTTTAAGTACCAAAAGGATCAGTGAAATGGCATAAGGTGGGGGGCATCGGTTTGATCCTATTTGTTCATTAGTAGTTTTAAAGGCATTCCTCATTTGGTTAATTTTGAATCAATTACTCTTCTGGAGTTCATAGAAGTGGTTGATCGCATAAAATGTTGTCAAGTAATAAAATCTGACATGGATTTTCTGCAAGGGTTGATTCCCCATTGTTCGGTTGTGGCCTTGGATGTTGTTTTGGAAGGGCCGGAATAGCATGAAACATGGCTGCAAATAAAATATAATTTGGGGAGGGCTTTGTGTCCAAAACATTATATGCAGGATTTGGTGTAGAATCATGTTTATAGATTCCAAAGGAAAGTTGAGAAGTTAAGTTAATTCATTCAAGAACTTGTCGAATGTGCAGCAGCATTGGGTATTACTCTCACAGAGAAAGAGTAAATTGCATTGGTTCTTGAGAACATCTCCCTCTCTGCTAGGCAACAGTGCATCTAATGTCTAAACCTATATCTGTCGAGGAATTGAAGTCATGGAAGTTGATAATTTAGAGTTTTCCTCGGACCCTTATTGGCGTGGGCAACAAGAAATGAAAGAAAATGATGATGGGCCAGTAGAGTTGAATGTAGGCAAGAAAAAGGTGGTCGCATACTACAGTTGTGGTAAGCCTGAGAATGTGTTTGCACGATGCAGAGCACCGAAATGAGAGTCGCGCAAATGATATAATTAGAGGGGTAATGGCCATATCGCCAATGACTATCGACAGAGGCGAAAAAGGGACGATGCGGAGAAAGGCCAACAACTACTGGTAATGGTCAAAGGCACGTCTTAAAATCTGTGGGTTCTGTTCACTGTAGGTGAGTGCAAGGTTGATGCCATGAAGGACAAAGGTGTTTCCTCATGCTTCAATAATCAAGAATTTGTTAGTCGATTAGTAAAAGCGAAACCTGAATTGAAACCTTGCCTTTCGGTGGAGGAAGGGATGACCTTGCAAGTGGCTAATGGTAAAGGATGTCAGGTCAAAGTGTATGTCACCCTTCACTTTAAGATTTTAAAATATTCGCGGACTTGGAAATTTTGGGTGGTCCTACTTTTGATATGTGATGTTCTTGGGTGAAATTTTTTGCAAGAAACCAAAGTACTCTTGGACTTTAAATGCAACACGTTAACCTTTGGGTCTGATCCAGAGCATCAGATACAGTTGAGTGGTAGTGCACCAGTGAAGCAGATAAAAACCTGTGCAGATATGGAGACCCAAGGAGATTAACTGTCTCATGTTCAAAGAGAACAGTTACAAAATCTGATTGTCCAGTTCCAAGATGTGTTAATGAGTAAATTGGGCAAGTGTGAGCTGATGCTTTATACCATCCGGGTGATATATGAAAATCATGTTAAATGCTCACCTTATGAATGCTAGCTACCCAGACTCGTAGCTTTATGTAACATCATAACAAATTAAAAAAATGCAAGGTATTATTAGACGGAGCATGTCACCGTATGCATCGCCGGCATTTATAGTAAAGAAAAAAGAGCTTGGAAAGTTCAGGTTGGTGTTGGAGTATTGTCTCCTCGATAAGAAAATTAAAGTTGATCTCTTCCCGATGCCCAACATAGAAATTCTATTTCTGCACCTCTCCGAGGCAGCGTACTTCACAGTATTTGATCTGAATTCTGCTTTTCACGAGTAGATGCTGCAGGAGAATAGTAAATAGTACACTGGTTTTGTCACACCCTGGAGCCATTTTGAGTGGGAATGAGTGCCCTTTGGAGTGAATATTGGTGGTCAATACCTTCGCGAATCTTGGAAAAGATCTTGGAGGACTTCCAGTTTAAACTTTTTGTGTCCTTTCTTGATGATATTTGTGTCTACTTCAATACTTTTGAAGAACACATTGAACATGTTAAACTAGTTTTGATGTATCTGAGATCTGCAGGGTTCACAATAAATCAAGAAAAGGTGGTCTGTTCAAAGAAACAAATACTATTTTTGTGGTATATTGTTCGCAAAGGTAGTTTAATTATGGATCCCGCTAAGATTATGCCTATCGTAAATTTCTCTAAATTTAAAAGTGGTCATACGATTCCTGGGTATGCTTGGATACTTCTCCAAATTTATACCTGATTACACTTTTTTATGTGCCTCGCTCAACCATTTTAAAAAGAAGGGGTAGAATTTCACTGTGGGGGAAGAACAACAAAAGAGCTTCCGAGCACTGAAGCATGCGATATTGCATTCTCCTGTTCTGCATTTACCAATGTTTTATGAGCGGTTTATCATTCAGGAAGATGTGAGTAGTCGAGTGCTAGAAGTGGTACTGTTGCAAGGAAAGCAGGGTGAACTTAAACCAATTGCTTACACGAGTAGGTCTTTATCTCCTACACAACATTGATACAGCATGTACGAGAAGGAGGCACTAGCATGTATTTTTAAAGTTGAAAAGTTTGCAACCCATTTTGAACATGCAACGTTTGATATCATGACTGACAATCAGGCACTTACTTAGCTGTGCTCACATCCTCGTCAATTGGGAAATCTGGGGAGGTGGGTGATGCGGCTTACCCGATTTAGGTTTAACATCATTCATGTGCAGGGGAAGGCCAATTGTGTCACTGATGCTTTATCGTGGTTGTACGATCCCTCTGAGTTTGTTGTGCCCCCTGAAGTCCCTGATGATCCTGGGGTAGAGGTCTTATGCAACGATTTGCATCTGATCCCTGAATCATTTGTGAATGTCAGAAAGTGGCAGGAAGAGGATGCTGAATGCAAAAATCTTGTAGAGAAGGTAGGCAGTGGTCAGGTACAGAATTATAAAGAGATTAAAGGAGTGTTATAATTTGTAGGAAAGAAGGGAAAAATGCTCGTGTGGGTTCCTAAGCCTCTAAGACCAACGATCTTGCGGTATTTCTATGATTCCTCTCTAGGAGCGCATATGGGAAAAATGAAAACAGAACTTAAAATTTGAAAGAAGTTTTTTTGGCTAAACATGAACACAGAGATCAGTGAATAAGTTAAGAGTTGCCATGAATGCCAATGTGCTACACAACCTCTGAATAGTAAAGTAGGATTGTATTAGGTGGAAATGCCAGAACAACCATGGCAATGCTTGTATATTGATGTTTTTGGTCCCCTCCCTCGTTATAGTATGGAAATAATTGTTTTTTTTTTTTTTGTGTTAGTCGAGGGCTTCTCCAGGGTTTTGAATTTTGTTGCCCATGAGAGATATGAAGGCATCGAGTGTCTGTAGGAGGATGAAAAACCAGGCGTTCAAGATTAATGGTTGCTGTAATAATTCGGAATATTTGTATAATTTAAATTTTCATTTTATGTTTTTACCAAGCAGTGCTGAAGAATTTATAATCATTTCATTTTCACAGGCCTGGGCATACTAGCTTCAGGCAATAAGATTGTGCAACGTCACATGAAGTAATTGTTCTTGTGTGGTGACAAAGCTGGTATGACTGAAATTGAAAGATCATTGATTTATATAGTATTTTTTTTAGAGCCTTTAAGTAAAACAAAAGGTGTATTCCAGTATGCGAATTAGATGTAGTGACGCATATCGTGACAAACACAAATGATATAGCAAACAGATATTACTTCAAACAGCAGGAAACCATTTCAAACATACTGTAAACTACAAATCAGTTGAAGCTAGGTTATTATCTACACACATAGAACAAGTTCCCGGCGGAACCGGCGCTTTCCTCACCAAACCTCCCCTCCTGGTGGGCGATACCTATTAAAATGTTATATCAGGAGCACTGACTTTCTACTTTACTTTAAACTCCCACAAACAAATAGCTAAATTGACTCTTTTTGTATCGCAGGGTAATACAGGAAACTTGCGTTTTTGAAATCCGTCATGCTGGGCCAAACAGAATCTAATTTGAAAACCTAAGAATTTAACCATACATACCTAACGCGAACAGCGCGAGTCCTTCTTTTACGAGAAATTAAGCATGGCGGCATACCCTTAACAGAAAACACGGCTCAGTGCGCTCGAGTGAGGACTGGGCTTAGAGTTGTGGGACAACCGGTAAACCAGAATTGTTCCCCACCTCCTCGCCCACCTAACGCAAGGAGCATAATTCTATTCCACACTGCAGACTTTCCGAACCGTCAAATTCATGGATGTCGGTAGGAAGCAGGTCATGGCTAGTATCCAGACGGGCGAGAAGAGTTTCCCTGGGTTGCACAGATATAGCGCCAAGAGCGAACATGCCGAGGGCCTCGTCGCGATTCTCTACCACCGCCCACTAATCACTTTCGTCTTATTTCCCTCGTCTTTCCTGATCTTGTTCTTGTTTTCTCCAGCTGGAGTGATCATCGTGGCAGAGAAAGGGAGAGTTTCTAAGGGCATGTGCAGCATCGCGCCAAGCACATGCATGCCAAGGCCTCGTCGGGATCCCAGTCTGGCCAGTCAGATCCCTCCTACCGACAGCATACACATACACACTTACACTTCCGACCCCAGGGGCCATTTCATCATTCCATTATCCATTTCATTTTCCGGTTTCATTAGCTGGGGTTGTCGTCAGGTTTCCTGGAACATACAGAGGTATTTTCCAGGAAGTGGTGTCAATCAGGTGTTTGTCAAATCCGGTGGTTTAGGAATACTGCCCGAGATGAAGGACTAATACCTCGCCACAGTGTACCCAGTGAAGGTTTTACTGTAGTCTAAGGTAAGCCTCTCGTATGTACGGACAGCATCCTTATAGATCATGGACGGGTCAAACTTTTCCCCCCTTCTCCAGTAGCACTCCTTCAGCAAGCTGACGAGTGCCTCCGCATCAGTGGGCAGGCCTGCCTGGGCAACGACAAGTCTGTCCACACATTCCATGCGGGGGAAGAGAACCTTATATCCCCCGTCCATTGATCTAACTAAGAGGGCAACACTTGCCAACAGTGTTGCCGGATCCTCGAGTTGTGAGAGTTGGGAGCCACGAACCATTTGGTCGTACAGCTCCCAGGGTTACTTGGGATTAGCCCTCATGGGCCATGTTTGCACAGCTGCGTCGATGGTGTTCCTGTTCGATGGCCACTGAATAGTGACTACCTTTTGAGATGATGCGACGGATTCACTTGGCCTCACTAATTTCTGCAGAATGGAGACCTCTCTTTTTTTTCTACATCAAACTCTCCTTCACTCTGCTTTCTTTCAGGTAGGTTCAGTGTCTCCGCAACTCTCTCTCTGTTCAGTGTGCAAATAGCTCTTCACACATAGAACAAAGATAATAGCTTTAACTGATGTTTATTCATGGACAATAATAATGAGAAAACATGCTGGCGTGAAAAACTGAATTCAAGATGCGGCCAATTAAGCTGTGCTCCAATTACTTCAAAAATATCACTCTCCTTACAAAAATTGATAAAAAGGGTAACGTTTGTGAAAACAAACTGAATAAAAATTTTATAATGCCGGAAAATGCACATTTATCCTGTTTATGTTCTAAGTCACACGAAACTGAAATACTCTCTGAGCTCCGAAAATGTTCAAAAATTAACATGTATCTCATTGCGAAAAAAATTGTAATGTTGAATATATATATATATATATATATATATATATATATATATATATAGGGGATGGATAAAATAATATGAACACCTGAATTATACACAATATTTATTTATTAATAAGATGTTGGGCCACCATTTGCTTTTAGAACAGCTCCAATTCTTCGCGGAATAGATTCGTATAGTGTCTGAATAGTTTCCAACGGAATGTTGTCCCATTCTTGTACCAAAACATCCGCCAATTGCTTCAATGATGTTGGAGATGGAAATCTGCTCCTCGCTCTCTGCTCTAAAACTCCCCATAATGGTTCAATTATGTTGAGGTCTGGCCAGGGAAGATGTTCGATGATATTCTGATGCTCCTCAAACCAAGACTGATCATTTTTGGCTGTGTGTATAGGTGCATTATCATCTTGGAATATGACAGTGTTTGGCAGCAATATGCTAGTCATAGTAAGAACTTAATCATGAGGATGTCGAGATATTCATTCGCAGTAATCCGGCCAGTGATGTGAATGAGAGGACCAGCTGAATACCACGATATAGCTGCCGAAATCATAACGGAACCTCTCCCATGCTTGACTGTAGGAAGCAGGCAGTCCGGATCGTAGGTTTCTTTTGGGGTTCTCCATACACAAACCCTGCCGTTTGTAGGAAACAATGTAAACGATGATTCATCGGACCATACCACATTCTTCCAATCATCACGTGTCCAGGTTTTATGATTGTGGCACCACTTCTTTCGCAGCTTAGCGTTGGCTTCCGTTATAAAGGGTTTTGCAATTACAGCCCTTCCATTCCATGAATGTTAGCTTTGTGGAGTTCCCGCCGTACTGTTTTTGTCGAAACAGTATTACTCAAGTGAGTGTTGAGTTCTGCTGTCACTTTTGCCGCGGTAGTTTTATGTTGTCTGGCCACAATTATTTTTAATGTTCGTCGGTCTCTGTCAGTTAACTTTGGGTTTCGCCCACTATTCCTCTTCGCCGATGATGTTTTACCATATTTTGGATACTGTCGCTTGTGAAACGCTTAACAATTCAGTTGTTTTCGTCACAAACGCTCCCGCTAACCGAGCACCAACGATTTGCCATCTTTCGAAGTCTGAGAGATCACACATTTCACCGATCGCTTGTTTTAACCGTCGCGGAACAAAGCGTATAATACACTGAAATATAACCTACAAGACTTGGCACGTAAACTGTGCAATACATACGCGTCGCATTATTTACACGGAAGCAGTGTTGCCAACATGCAACAAAATGTACTATATTGCATGGTGTTCATATTATTTTGTCCATCACCTGTATATGTTTAAAATAATTAATTGCCCTTCCGAAATAAAACAAATTTCTGTAACTTTCAAAAATCTTGGCTCCGCTAGCTATAGTCGTCGCTTTATGCAAATTGACCTGTGGTTCACTGTGAGAAAATCATCATATAATTCACTGTTAAACTGTACAAATAGTGTAGAAGAAACATTAAGAATTCAAAAATAATTCAAATATGTCACTTATTAGCCCCTCCGAACGAGAAAAATAAGTGGCGTCACTAGTAAAATGACGGAGTCATGCCAACTGCTGACGTCATGCCACCGGTATCTCTATGCGTCAAGCGATGTCTGACTTAACACCAAAAATCTATTGAATTAGGCCGGCCCTCCTTCCTCTCCTTAACATAACGGAGCCTCCTAACATTTTAATTCTTTTCTGGGGGCAAAAATAATAAACTAATGTACAATTGCGCCGGGGATTTTACAAATTAAAATCCCGGCTATATAGGCGACGTCCGCAACAATTAAATCAGCCGACCAGAAGCCTCGCTTCCGGCACGAACTCGGAAAACGTGTCAAACGTAAAAAAAAAAAGAAGAAAAAAAAAACACTTTCAGAGGGCAAACGAAAAAAGATATAACTCAAACTAAACAGCCAAAAATTAAACATAAATAACTGTTCACAACAAATAAAATAAAAATTACAATTCCAAGGTAAGCCCTACAAAACGGATAGGAGGTTTAAATAAATGTTTTTAGTTACTTAAAAGTTCTAAACGCGGTTATATATAATATAAGAAAATTGTAAATGTCACAAATGGAAAAATTTAAACAAACTGTTAGCTGAGAAGATTAGTAAACAAACTATTTCATAAACTTTCTATACCACAACCGGTATACGGTAAACAATGACGGGCCAGAGTTTAAAACCGAAGAAGAAAAATGTAGCACACACTAAAATACGAAGTTTCTGGACGTGGGACATGCACACGGCTTTGAGATAAAACAATACTCTCGTGAAATTGTCTTTATGGGATAACTATGCTCAAGAGTCGGCATTAGTGCAGCACTGATGATTAAAACATCATTCGCTGCCTGCTGTAACAACTCGTTGACCTTTATTACAACCTGGAGTGCGTGCTCGTGGGTATTCCTTCCTTCTGCCGTTGACAAATCAAAAGATTATCAGGCGACACGGTGCATCGAAAGATGCGTGTGACATGAGCAATGACACTATATTGCATTCTCGAACGAATCGCCTTTCTGTATACAGGAAACGATGGTTGCTCCCATATCTGTCTCTGACATGTCGGGAGGCATCACGAAGCGTTGTTTTTGTACCGTGACGCGGGAATAACGCCGCGTCATTTCGATGCATCAGATACGTCTCCTTCTGCGTGCGAGGCCATGTAGAAAAAAAGTTTTCTCTACCCATGTTAACAATTATACAAGCTCAATATTACTTAAATGCTAAATTTTGTGGTGTACGATTGACGATATTACGACCACAAATTAAAACTGAAAGAAAATATAAATTATTTTAATGCGCCCCTCAAAAACACCGAAAAAAAAAACGAAGATATGGAAAAGAGAAGGGCGCGTGCTTGTAAGTGAAGAAGAATAGTTTAATTTAGACAATGCAGCCAAGAATTCAGATCATTTTTTTTTACGTCATCTAGAATGCAAATAAAAAACGAGGACGTAAAATGCAAAAGATAAGGTAAAGCTTTACGAAATTGTGTTTACCTTTAGGTAAGGAAAAACGACAATATTCTCGTCTGATATTTCGTTGATATTAATTCACATATTCGTGTTATTGTTGCGATGGGGGAAATTTATTAAGTGAATTGATTTTCTGTAAATAAGTCATTACAAACCTTTAACACATCACAAAATATTCCGCACAAGAAATTTAATCTGTTATCTTAAGGAAATTGGCACAAAACCACCAAAACGAGTTAAAAAAAAAAAAAAAACCAAAACGAGAAGAGCATATACAAGCAGACGCAAATAAAAACGACACAACGAAGACAACACAGAACATATCGATCTTCCTTCAAAAACAGATGCAAAATTTCAACAAATTAATATTTTCCCATCTTCACACTAAGATACACCCAGTCTCCACTTTTCGAGATTTTCTAAATTAGGAAGATGACAAAATAATTTTGCTAGCTAGCTCCTTAGTATCAAAATCGTCATCAGTTGAGAAAATGGTATATTTATTGTTCCAAAATTGTTTTTTCCCTAGAGGTAATTAATATTTTTAGTAAACTAAATTTTATAATAGCTATGTAGTAGTAGGATAAAGGGGCTTTTAGGGCATGCATTATGCATCGGAGTTCGGAATTTTCCGCCATCATGGTGGGAGCAGCCAGCGACCATGTTGGTCGGTGGCCTGGGACGGCCAAGTTATCGACATAATTGCCTGTTTCACACAAAAACCACTTCTGAAAATGATTATTTTGCCCAAAAATTACCCTTTCCACCTAAATATTACCAAAAAATTGGAAAAATGAGGAAAGCGTATTTGAATCTCATCGAAGCAAGAACCGAAAAATCCTCAGCCCAGCAATAAGATTAGAGGCTTTCAGCAGAATGAGTCACTTAAGTGCAGGAGAGGAGGATTCGAGATTCCGAGACATATCAAGCAGATTGGGGAGGATCAGCTGACCTGGCCCCCCATCCCCGGCTAAAATCCTGCACCACCCACGCCCACACCTCGCTACCTCCACACACCCCCTCANTCACCACCCCACACCCACCATCACACCCTCATAGCCCCACTCAACACCACTCATCATTCTCACACTCCTCACCCCCTCAACCACTATAACCACCCTCACACCCATCACCAAAAACACAGGCCCCTAAAACCCCACCAACCCCCCTAAACCCCCTTCCCACAAAATCCTCCTGTTACCTCCCTAACCTCCTGCATTCACCCTCATCCCCTCACGGCAAATTTATAAAAATTTAGGAACATACATTTACCTCACACTCACCGCACCATCACCGCCCTTCTCTCTCCAAAAATTAATTATTGGACCTACATAACAAAAATTATCGCTCCACCAATACCAATCAATGTTATATGCCCACTGATCACTAAATAACGACTTTAAGAAATATTTTGTCAGTATTGGACACTGTAGATAAATATAACACAGTATAATTAATAAAAATGCATTTTATTCGGTATTGTATAATATGAGAAAACTCATATGGTCTTGAATAAAATTTTGCATATATACATCGTCCTCTTCCATGGCGAGTTTACCTCTCGATGTCCACTTCAGCGACCCAGGAATTGTGGTGGGCAGGGAAAACCCACCACTGATGTATGCCCTTCCATTACGTCGTTTCAGCAACTTCTTGACCAAATACATGTCTGGTAACTTCGTAGGCAGGATCTCCTCGGTGTAGAAACCACCATGGATGGATACATTGTTCTGATCTTCGAGATAGTAGGTCCTCAGAGCATAGTTGTGAACACGTCGCACACAAAACACTTCGGGGCTCCAATTCGCTGTGAACCCTTTCTTAAAAATGACTTTCTGTTTGGAAATTCGCACCAGGTACTGTCCAGCCAGAGCATCAGATTTCAAGGTTTCCTTCCATACCTTTTTCTTGTGTACCAAATCCACATGCGATATTTCATCCCGTTCCGTTTTTACATAACCATGTTTCCTTTTCTTCGTAGGCTTAGCGGTATTGTCGACTTCTGTCTTCACGACTACAGACGCCCTGTGGCTATCCCAGTGTAAATCGATACAGCGAGTAATGGCTTAAAAGTTCTTTATTTATAAGGTCATGCGAAACTCTAGCTGTCATTACAAGCAAATGCTTTGAGCGAACAGACTGTATCACTCGATGCAGTTCGATAGCAATGTCCAACATAGTACTGAATAAAAATGGTTACTGTTGCTCTCTTTTATAGATTTAGTCGTTAGTCTCCAACAAACGATTTTCGATCCTTTCCATGTGTTCGCTGCAGATATCTAGTATGTCCTTGCAATGGTTTTGAATATATGTTTTCTTGGCAAGGCGGGAAATCGAGGTAGCGGATGTATTTTCTATGGAATGATTCAGCGCTTTTAGATTCTCATTATTTTGTGCCGAGGCCACATTCTGTCTGTTGGTAATTTGCCTTTGAACACTTGTTATATGCTCGTCCAATACCATCACATCGCGAACGATCTTGGTCTTCACACGATCCATTTCACCCCAAACTCAGACAAGTAAGTGCGAAAGAATTTGCTCTGTTCAGCCAACACATTCCGTAATGCCGAGAGTAAGCCGTTACCAATTTCGAGGACGAAATGTTTTGTAGCAATATATTCGGTACATTCGTGTTCGCCATCATTTAGAATTATTCTTCTACCAGCATCGCAAGTTCTATCGTTTCTTGGTACGAGACAACATCCATCTTCGTCTTTGTCAATCCGCAGCTTGAGGGTACTTTACCCGAATTTCGATTTTCTGTAACTCATTCTCGACAGTCGACGATGATCTGATTGAATCCACTTTGGTACCTGCCATTATCTAGAGGCCAGTCTTTTACGATCACCAGTAATTCATACTTATCTTTCCAGTACTAAGAACAGCGGCCTTTGAAATTCGATAATAATGCCTTTTTTGACATGGTCATCATACGCATGTCGCAAATTCATGTAGTCCATGCGAAACAACACCAACACATTAGCATTATCGCGAAGTAGTTGTTTGGGTTTGTGCTAATAAGTCTGGCCGAGGTACACACAGTCCAAGTTCGCATGCCGTCCCATGCTAAAGTACTCCTAAATGTAAGTCTATTTCTCACATGCCACATCGTCGAAAATAAACACTGAGTTTGGAAATGCTTCGCTCGGTGGTGCGATGGCTTCATTTTCGCTACAAGGGAAATAACCCACACCTTCTATGGCTTGCAGTACTTGCTGATATTTCTGTTGCTGGAGCGATTTGGGGTACACGCTCTCGAATCAAAGACCATTCTCTTCTTCCAGCAGGCCGAGTAGGACACAAGTTTTCGCACAATTTGATGGTCCTATGATGATGCACCTCATTGTATTCGGATATAGGTTTCCATGTCGTAATTCGAGGGGGATAGCTTGATCTTCTTCAGTAGTAATGCATATGGGTAGAGTAACATCTTGCTTTATAATATGTATGTTACCACTACTATCTTGCGGTGTTAACTGTGAAGGTGATTGCGGAGCATGCGGGGCCGATTGCGGAGTGTGCACAGCTGATTGCAGAACAGGATCTGTGTGCAGTGTTTGGGGTTGCAGATAACCAGTGCTTCAAATTTTTGAATGCCTTTTCAAATTATCACTCCGAGTAAACTGACATTTACAAAGTTTGCAATGAAATTTGTTACGAATTAACTTTTAAGCTAATTCTTACAAAGAAGGAGTTATGGGTGTATTTAAATAATGAGTCATGATTAGGTAGAGCACAGCTGTATAAGAAGGAGTTTATTGAACATAAGGATTATACAATAACTATTTATGTGACTATTGACCAGAGAGCTTAAATGGAACACCAAAATGCTAATTAATTGTGTTAACTATTATTACCTCATGCCATTACTATTACAATATAATTGGAAAGTCCCCACCTTGTTCATGTTGCCGGAGGCTGATTATAGCAGGCGATTAACGACACCCATCTTTAGTGGTCTTCTCGTTCCAATGGCCCCACAACAAAAGACGCCACTCTCGGTGTTATGCTGGCCTATATCGGGCGCATTGTTTAATATTTTCGGCCCCATTTACTGGCCAGTGGAAGGGGTTTCTGCAACTGTCTTTCGCAAGGTGTTATTACAATCACGCTCGTGCCCTGGTTCACTGTTTGAAGGTGTAATCAGGCAGGCCGTCCAGTTAAGGCTTGATCACTTCATAACATCTCCCCCAATGTTCACTAGCGAGATGCTCTCATCTCGCCATAGAATCCGTGGGGTAGTGGAAGATAATTTTGAATTTGCGTGGTTCATCGTCTGTCAGTAAGAATATGGATTGGGGTGAAGTCCTGTTCGCTATGGTAGGAAATTCTTTTAAAGGAATTATAGTATACGGATAAGTTAGGTATAAGGGACCGCCAATTTCTTTCGTTCAGTCCTCAGGCAAGGTGGACCGAACAAGCGCTGTGGTGTGTGTTTACAGTGGCCTTGCGGGCCTTGAACTTGCATTTCCGCTTGGGTGTGCAAAGTGTCTTCCAAGTGATAACGCGGCAGACCACTCCGGGTGGGACCGAACGCGTCAGCCTTTCTTGAGGTTGCGAGTCCCTAAGCAATACGTGACATGGATCTTTTGATACATTAATCCTTGTAATGAATGAAACAGCAATACAACTCAAAACATTGGTCATTATAGAAGAAAAGAATTATAATTGAAAAAATTAACTGCTCTCCCCATTACAACAATTATTGTGTTTTGTTTGTACAGAAAATACACTTGCTGAAAATAAATACATGTTAGAACACTGACAAAAATAGTGATGTGATAGGAGAATGTTACATACTAAAATGGTACATGACGTCATGATGGTAGGATACTGATGGGATGGTATCAAAATGTAGAACATTATTTAATAAATAATTTTAACTTCCATAAAATTAAAAAAGAAAATAAATGTTGCAGCTGCTTTTCTACAAGGTTTCAATACTTAAGAGGGAAATGGAAAGGATGCTTAAAGTAACATATACAAAAGTATTTATTTAAATATAACTAAACAAAATGTTGAAGTAATAAATGTTACTTATTATACAAGAAATATGTGTCAATAACAGATAATAATATCTATTGAATGTGGTAAATTGTAAAAATGGTACGTTTTCTATAAAAATTAAAATCTTAAATTACAGTGATAAGAAAGTCATTAATTTTTCCTTAAAGACTACAATATTTAAATGACCGCAATTCAATAAAGTTTTACAAATGAGACATCTCAATTTTATAATGGAAACTCTTACACTAAAGAGCCGAAAAAACTGTTACACTTGCCTACTATCGTGTAGGGCCCCCGCGAGCACGCAGAAGTGCCGCAAGACGACGTGGAATGGACTCGACTAATGTCTGAAGGTATGAAGGAGGCAATTCACATCATGAATCTTGCAGGGCAGTTCACAAATCCATAGGAGCGCGAGGCGGTGGCGATCTATTCTGAACAGCACGTTGCAAGGCATCCCAGATATGATCAATAATGTTCATGTCTGGTGATTTAGGTGGCCAATGGAAGTGTCTAAAGTCAAAAGAGTGTTCCTGTAGCCACTCGGTAGCAACTCTCGACGTGTGGGGTGTCGCATTGTCCTGTTGGAATTGTCCACGTCTGTCGGAATGCATAATGGACATGAATGGGTGCAGGTGATCTGACAGGATGCTTACGTATCTGTCACCTGTCAGAGTCGTATCTAGACGTATCAGGGGTCCCATTTCACGCCAACTGCCCACGCCCCATACCATGACAGAGCCTCCACCAGCTTGAGCAGTCCCCTGTTGAAATGTAGGGTCCATGGATTCATGAGGATGTCTCCATACCTATACACGTCGATCTGCTTGATACAATTGGAAACGAGACTCGTCAGACCAGGCAACATGTTTACAGTCATCAATAGTCCAATGACGTTGTTGGCGGGCCCAGGCGAGGCGTAAAGCTTTGTGTCATGCAGTCAACAACGGTACACGAGTTGGCCTTCGGCTCCGAAAGCCCATATAAATGATGGTCCGTTGAATAGTTCGCATGCTGGCACTTGTTGATGCCCCAGCATTGAAATCTGCACCAATTTGAGAAAGGGTTGCTCATCTGTCACGTTGAATGATTTTCGTCAGCCATCGTTTGTCCCTTTCGTTCACGATCTTTTTCCGGCTGCAGCGATGTCGAAGATTTGATGTTTTACCGGATTCCCAATATACACTCGTGAAATGGTCGTACGCGAAAATCCAAATTTTATCGCTACCTCGGAGATGCTATGTCCCATCTCTCGTGCGCCGACTATAACACCACGTTCAAACTCACTTAAATATTGATAACTTGCCACTGCAGCAGCAGTAACCGATCTAGCTGCCGACCGCATCGCGTTACTCTGATTGGTTCCATACCTCTGCTATTTGCATACGCACGCCTATACCAGTTTTTTTTAGCTCTTCAGTGTACTAGCGAAAGGTTTTATTCCCATGACCACCAAATTGTTGGGAAAATGATAAAATTATAATATCGATTGGATGAGATATAATAAGTAATTGACGTTGTGTATCTCTGAAGAAAGCATACTAAACGGAACTGAATAAACTGTATTTTACGATGATGTCTCCGTTATACCCGCGATTCTGGAAGTCACGACGTCGATGTCCACCGACAGGTTAGCCCTGACGGTAAAACATTGATACTGTGTCACTTCTCAAGTCGCCCATGAAAATATATTAATTATTACTAATAATTTATTTAATTAATGATGCGATCAGAAGGTAAGAGGTTTACATAAACATTTAGACTGCTCTGTAAAATAACTGCAGAAATGTTGCTACAAATCTTGGGATGGAAATAATGACAGTAGTCCGACGTAGCAATTATCTAGCCACTTTAAGCGTGTTATCCTCAAGAAGCTCGAAAAAGCTGCGCTAAACAGCCGAGGTCTACAGTTCTGATAGGGACGAAGTGACGTACAATAAAATATTGTTCTATATATTCCGACGCGATTGTCTTAGGTTTAGGGCCTTACCTCGTCTCAACTGTCCAATCTGTGGGAGACAGAGATTGTTCCCAGCTCTTGCCGTTGATTACCAGACAAGGCCCTCCTATAAGTCTAGTGCTCACGAGAAGGCGAGGCACTGGAATTTTGGCAGGGTGGGTGAACGGGTGGGTGGGCTGCAATGTCGCCACCTTCGTCTCTAATCCGCACTACCAGTACTAAACCTATCAGTTTGCAGGGAGACTTTCATTTCATATGACGCGCATACAAACATACTTAACACTGAGGGGACAAAAGTCATGGGATAGATAGCAATATGCAAATATACAGATGGCAGTAGTATCGCGTACAAAATGTATAAATGGGCAGTGCATTGGTTGGACTTTCATTTGTAGTCAATTGATTCATGTGAAAAGGTTTCTGACGTGATTATGGTCGCACTACGGGAATTAACAGACTTTGAACGCGGAATAGTAGTTGGAGCTAGACGCATGGGACATTCCATTTTGGAAATGGTTAGGGAATTCAACATTCCGAGAACCACAGTGTCATGAGTGTGCCGAGAATACCTAATTTCAGGCATAACCTCCCACCATGGACAACGCAGTGGCCGACCGCCTGCACTTAATGACCGAGACCAACGACGTGTGCGCAGAATGGTCAGTGTTGACAGACAAGCAACACTGCATGAAATAACCGTAGGAATCAATTTGGGACGTACGATGGATGTGTCCGTTAGGACAGTGCGGTGAACTTTGGCTGTACTGGGCTATGCCAGCAGAATACCGACTCGAATGCCTTTACTAACAGCACGACATCGCCTGCAGCGCCTCTCCTGGGCTCGTGACCATATCGGATGGACCCTAGACGACTGGAAAACCGTGGCTTGGTCAGATGAGTCCCGATTTCAGTTGGTAAGAGCTGATTGTATGGTTCGAGTGTGGTGCAGAACCCACGAATCCACGGACCCAAGTTGTCAACAAGGAACTGTGCAAGCTGGTGGTGGCTCCATAATGGTGTGGGNAGAACCCACGAATCCACGGACCCAAGTTGTCAACAAGGAACTGTGCAAGCTGGTGGTGGCTCCATAATGGTGTGGGATGTTTTTACATGGATTGGAATGTGTCCTCTGGTCCAACTGAACCAATCATTGACTGGAAAGGGTTATGTTCAGTTACTTGGAGACCACTTGCAGCCATTCATGGACTTCATGAACCCAAACAACTATGGAATTTTTACGGATGACCATGCGCCATGTCACCGAGCCACAACTATTCGCGATTGGTTTGAAGAACATTCTGGACAATTCCAGCGAATGATTTGGCCACCAAGATCGCCCGACATGAATCCTATCGAACATTTATGGGACATAATCGAGAAGTCAGTTCGTGCATAAACTCCTGCACTGGCAACACTTTCGCAATTATGGACATCTATAGAGACAGCATGGCTTAATATTATTATGGGGGGACTTCCAACGACTTGTTGAGTCCATGCCACGTTGAGTTGCTGCACTTCGCCGGGCAAAAGGAGGTCCAACACGATATTAAGAGGTATCCCATGACTTTTGTCGGCTCAGTGTATAATGTTATGGTAATTGTCTCTACAATTTTTTTTTAACGGCAATCTTTAAATTCACCATTTCGCGTCCGTCTGCCTGGTGCGCGAAATGTTTTGTATTGAGTTTGAAGTACAAATTTTTAAAGTAAGCTCTTTATTGTACGTGTACGCAATCTGTTCCCGTAAGAAAATTAAACACATTTCACGATAATTACAATTTTAAAACATCTTTCAGATCACCAACACTAATTTGAAGACTTTCAGCATGGCCAAAAACAACATTTTCAAACTGATTTAACTTAAGTTATTTTACTTTAATACCTGCGAAACAACCATAGTAACCTGTAAACAATTTTGATGGCACAAACTTAGGGCGAAAACAGTTAATATCAGGAATTCACAACTTTAAAATACTCTGAAAGGAGATACTCTTACTGCTTAACTCAAACATTGGATGTTGTTGTTCGGTGATAATTTATTCACTTTCGGGAAGTGGCAGCGCCAGTTTCGATTCGGAAGAGGAAAATTTGTCGTCAGATGAATCACTCGAGCCACTGGAGTCACGGTCTAGGCATATCACAAAACTGTCTGTTGTGTCTTCCACATGACAGTCCTTTTGCCAGTAGTCTGCTTCTATATTTTTGACATACGAACAGTATCTTTGCCAGTCTTCTTCAAAGACGGAAAATATTACTTCAGTCGTGATTTCCATTAGCTATGTCAACGACAAGCTAGCAGTAATGTTCTTTTCCCGCACTAGTCTCTTTGTTTTAGACCACGCTAGTTCAATGGGATTAAGTTCGCACATATAAGGAGGAAGTCTAAGAACATCGTGTCCATGCAGTTTTAAAAGTTTGCCAATGCGAAATACTTTTTCAGTCTTCCTGTTCTGCGCAATCAAGTAGAAAAACTTTGTTTTTCGCATTTCATGAGAAAAAAGGAATGTTGTTATTGGTCAACCATGACTCCATTTCCTTTTTCACTGCATACTTCGATGGGGGTTTATTTTCTTGCACTGAGTGGTAAGGCGCATTGTCCAAAATAACAACATACTTTTCTGGTAGGCTTGGCAATAACTGATTATGCATTCACTTTTCGAAGTTCGCAGAATTCATCTACCTATGATAGTCCCCCGTAGCTCTGCCAGCTGGAAAAATTAGCAGTGCATTTTCAATGAATCCAGTTTTAACCCCTAAATGAACAACAATTAAACGGTTCGAAGAACTGCTGTTTTGTTAACACACCACGTTCAGTATCACTTTGCCAACATTTGTTCAATGTGATGTTGCTATCAACCCAGATTTCATAAATGTAAATTATGGGGCGCCCCTCCATTCTGCAGTGGAGAATTGATTTTAAGTATTTACAACGCTAGTGAACAATGTGCGGTCTTCCCACTAATATTTTCCGAGAACTGTTACACCGTTTCGATTTAAACCCCATTTCTTTCAGTATCCGGCTGAGCGCATGAACATCCCATGGAAAATTTTTTTTTTCTCTCAAAGCAACGAGAAGCTTAGAGCATGTTGGTACTTGTTTCTATACTAAGTAAAAATCATGAATGACGTTTCTGATTACTCTTCTATCAAATGAATCACACTGCGAATTTCTTTCATGTGGGCGCTTTCGGTGTTTGCCAGGTGTTGACAGCGAACTGTTACAAGCATCGACACCTTCTTTGCGAATTCTGGAAACACTTCTCACAGAAACTTCAGTGTATTCTGATGCACGTAGATTTGATTGAGATAATAAATGCTTTATTTGATCTTCAGTAGCTTCTTCGTCACATTTATTTATCACATGTCTGATCACTTCCCTAGTTTTCCTGTGTATAGTTTTCCCTTTCTTCCTAGACTGCGCAATAATATACCGTCCTGATACGCACGCAACCGACACTAACTCGTGACTGACTTCCTTCCAGAGAGTTGTTTCTTTTGGGATGACTAGTAGCGAAGGTGACCCGTTACTGTGGAAGCGAGATATTAACGCGTGTGGGGGGGGNCACCACCCCGCCACGCAGCCTTGCCTTCTCGTCAACTCCCTACTATACATGGTACTGAGACGCCCATACTCATTCAAGCCCGTGGTCCGACCAGGGTACTATCTAAGCCCCTATTGTAAGAAAAACTGACCAATTGGACATAAAGCGTCAAGATTTATAACAGTTTTAAGTAATTCACTGCCATCTTAATTGAGAGTAAGGATACAGGATCTCAAAAGTGCTCACGTTACCGTAAACAGCCTTTAACATGGAGAGTGGAGTGGGGAGATTTGGGCGGCTCTTAAAATTGAGGCCTTGAGAGCCGATGAGGGTGAAGTGAGGTGAGTATGGAGCAGCGACGGAATGCAAGGGCGGGGGGAACGGAAGAGTGGTAGAATGCAATGGCTGGGAAACGGGAGCGGCACGACAAAACACACCGCCCAACGGGAAAGTCTGTCACGTTTTCCACGTGCGGAAATCTGGCATCCTTCCCCCTCCTCCAGAGAATCAGACCGAATTTGCCGTGGCGGTAGGTGGCTGGCCTGCCCAACTACATCGCCATGACCGCTACAAGAGTTTGAATCTCGAAGTCAAATGTGCGAGAATCCAAAAACAGGACAGGATATTTGCAGCAAAATCACTAAATGTTTATAGAAACTGATTTACTGCTGCAGCTGTTTCTTTTAAAATTGGCTTCCTTCATGAACTAATGACGTACATTACTATAATTTTATGTACACTCAGCTATTTTCAAGATAAATGAAAATGTTATAGAAGTGGAATTTTTTTTGCATAATTTATATAAATATTCCTTTTCATTAAAACTAAAATATAAAATCACGCCCATAAGAATGATAATTTTAATTTGCAAGAAGAAAATTCTATTTAAAAAAAATAACTGAATTCGATTTTTGAAGATCGCCGCAGTGACGCAGCGGCTAGAGCACTAACCTCCCACCAAAGCGAACCAGACTCGATTCCCGGCGAGACTGCTCTCGAATTTTTGCATGTGGAAATCGTGCTGGACGATGCCGCTGGTCGGTGAGTTTTCTCGGGGATCTCACATTTCCCCCGCCCTTGCATTTCGGCGCTGCTCCATACTTGCCTCGCTTCACTTAATCGGCTCTCAAGACTCCGTTGTTAAGAGCCACCCAAAACTCTCCACTGCACAATTTTTGAAACACTGGATGAAACAAGTCAGGAATTTAATGCTAAGGATATATGCAGCTCTATGCTATTCACAGTAAAGTGAGCACTTTTGAAAGCCCTCTCATTTGGAATAATAGCAATAAATATATTTTATTTTAGCCAAAAACGTTAACTTCCGAGTGCAGTGGAATATACACATGGCAATATTTATTTTAAAAAGTTTGTTAAAAGATAAATTATGTCTGATAGAAAGAAGTAACTAGGGACTCAAAAGTTCTCACTTTGCCATGAACAGCCTATAGCGAAAATCATTCAAATACAGCAGACTGCGTCAAGAAAGCACGAGTGAGTTACGAGCGACACCAGCTCTTATAAATCATGCTGGGTAGCGAACTGGCATGGATGTTAGTATGTTCACTCGCCGGCGTTTAACTGTTACGAATAGGATTTATGTCCGTTGGAATATGCATGCACCGAAGACAATTTTTTTTTGCTTGACCGAAGAGTTCCTGAAAAATCCAGGTAATACTGAATAATACAAGGAAGACCAAAAATACACGAAGAAGCATGAAGTCAGGAATTTGAAACAAGAGTGACCACGCGTACCAGGAAACAAAATGTAGTTGTTGTAAAATGTTTATTTAAACCATTTGCTCCCAAGCAAACATTTTTTAAAGTGTGTAATAAAAATGTAATTACTTCTCCTAGCGTGTACAAATAATTTACTCGTGACAGCTTCAACTGGGAACTCTAACCGGCGCACATAGGGGTATTTCGCCAAGCTAGGCGGCCAAAATTATTTATTTAATTTTTTTTACTCTTGGCATATGTAACAATTGACTTGTTCTATATAAATTGGTTTTGGACACACACACACACACACATATATATATATATATATATATATATATACATATGAAAAAACTATGAATTTCGATAAAATTTTTAAAACTGTAAAAACTAAACTTTAAATTAGGTAATTGGAAAATTACGATGATGATGAGTGCCACGGTTCTTCATCATACTGTTCAAGCTCCTCTTCTTCTGAAGACTCCGCTGAATCGGTGTCGTCGTCGTCAGAGTTAGACTCAGCTGGAATTAACAATTCTAGTGAATCTTTTGTAAAAGCCATCGACTTCTTTTTGGGTGTTGGTCTGAAGCTGGTTATGAGTGGGTTTAAGAGTAGCAATGGCCTGTTTATTATATCTAGATTGCATAACTCTCTTGAAAATTTTCTTGCTAAGTTCTGTCGGTAGAGCCTAAAATGCTTATTCCGTGCCTCAGCGGCTTCTTCTGAAAGCAACCCGATCGGCAATAATGCTTTTTCTATCACATTTGCACCATGAACAAGAATTTTGTGCATTGTGGGTGTCATAGGATGCCATGGATACAGACGTATATAAAGCTTTGCTGTTTCAAACGTATACTCTGCAAATTTATGTAAATGGACTTTGTGACCACTTGATATCACTTCTAAAATGACTAAGTCGGCAAATGAAATTAAAACACCAGTTATTTCCGCAGTTTCGGGTCACTACTCTAACTCCCGAGTCACCAGATGCTCCGTAAACAAAATAAAGACCATGTTAAGATACTTTGCATTTAAAATCAAAAGTCCTGTTATTTTTTACTATAATAATGATTGACCCTTACGACGAGAATCTGCGGGTATCGACGAATAATTTAAAAATTATTCAATTGTACAAGGTCTTTTCTTTCAACTGTAATAAAAATAAATACCGGGACGCACCCTGAAGTACTACAAAAACCTTAAAATACACAAAAATGTGGCTGAAAAATAAAAAAAAACCGAAGCCCATTTTTGATCAGTTAAAATATAATTCTTATTTTAATAAATAAAATAATAAGTACTTAAAAAATATGTGTTCTTTCATGCTTCTTCTAAATCCATGACTGTATTATTGAAGAAAAACACTGAGCAAAAAATATTCGCCGTTGAACTGAGATGGTTACGCTTAGACTGGCGAGAACGTTACGTACACTTACAGTGACGATCAAGTTTCGACTAAAGTTGCAGCGTGGGCGCAGCCGATGAGAGACGGAGAAGGGTTGTCTATTGTTCTCTGTCTATTCAACTTGCTCATAAACCAGTTTTTTTCTACCTGTTTTGAGTTCTGTGAAATGGACTTCTGACCGCCTAGATTGGCGAAATACCCTTATGTGCGGCGCGAAGTGTACGTTTCTTACCTGCTCTCATTTGTCGTGATCAGCATTCGTGACGAGATGAGGCCGATTCGGTAATGCCTCGAAACCAACTCCCGAATGGCTCACAATAAGAGTCCTGAATCAATTCACTGGCAATGTAGATTTCAAGTAACTCTTCTTTTGTTGTAGGGGAAGGTTGCCTAAATCGTACGAGTTATTATATAATTGCATTCATTTGGGTCATTCTCAATGCACTGCTTGAATATTGATTTAGTACAAAACATCATACATTTGTGCGTACATATTTACATAAACATGTCTAGTTCGCTAAAATAATGAGCCACAAAAAATACCTTTTTTTTTTACTGGCTGCAATTAGTAGGATGCGGAACCAGTATCCGAAATCGTACCACAAGTGTCGTAAATCGTACCGCTACAACAAAAATATTCTAATACTGAATTGTATCTATGTTAAAAACTGTAACGATGTTTTGTGCTTATAATACCTAGTACATATTACTCCCTAAATGAAAAAAAAAAACTTTATTTTATTTACGTGCTACACAAAATGCGTACGGCTTTATTTAACGCCTGCGCAGGTTTCATGTACCCAAACGTGACACTGTAAACATTGCACCATGTATTCTACAATATTTTCCTCACACGCTGAACAAAATCAATCGTTTTGCACGAGTTCTATGGTTAAATTGGATTCATACGAAGTATAAGGTGCATTGTTGTCTGGCATAGTTGCTCTTTTTAAATGTTTCTCTGCAAACGCAGAACTTCCTTTTCTTTAGCAGATTCGCTAATCGTCTTCTTTCTTCTCTCCTTTGCGGCATCAAATCACGTTTGCACGGAATGCTTGTCAGTGCAACAGTAAGTTGAGCCCCCACCCCCCCCCCACCATGGTGGTCTGGAGACACTTTGCCAGCACTTTGTAATCGGAGAAATAGCTCTCTCCAGGATATCAAAAGATTCTTACACATTATTTTTGCTGAACCCCTTTGCACGTGACATTGAAGTGGATTCAGGCTACTCAACCAGCGAAATTCCCTATGATGGGCTTTAAAAGCATAAAACCATTACTTCTCAGCCATTTTAGTCAATTTATTGAAGTTGTAGCATTCCATTGCGCTCTGCTATTTGGAATGCTAACTTTCTGATATCAGTGATTGTTATTCAAATCAGCAGCTCTTCTAATGTTAGAAAATTATTAATGAGCTGCTCAACTTCAGTTGGAAGGGTAGTTCTATGGCCTATGGCTTTTACTGAATCATTAGCTACTATATGCTGTCTAAGTGCCTTTTTAATGTTGGCTTGAAATATTGTAATGTTGACACCATTCATTAAATCCCATGTTCCCGTTCCTATAAGCCGCAAGAGCCTTTGCCATATCTATTTCAGTCCAAGATTCGTATTTTATTTTCGTCATTTTATAACACACAACGAACATGCGTTTAAGTAAATTTTATTTAAGATTACTTATAAGTTGTATTACCTTATGGTAATTATGGAACTTGGCACGTGTAAGACGTGTTCAATAGAAACCCAATACAATCGGATGTTGACGTACCTCCATTAATAACATTTTCCATAAAAAGCACATAAATTTAATGCGAACATATACTGTAGTTTGTTTTGAAATGAGATCACTACATTAAAATATGCATCAGACTGGTTTCATGGTAACTTGCCTTGTAGTAGTATTCTAAATCGTACCGGCACGATTTGCAAGACTACGTGGTGGTACGACTTAGGCAACTAGTTATCAAACAAAACAAACTAATGAAACAAACATAAAACTAACTTATCGAGTTCTGAATACGAAGAAATATTTTATTTATATTAATAAATACACATAAACTACTATTACTTACCTGTCTCATACAGGCTTACAACTCCAGCTCTGAAACTACATCTAGAGGTGCAAATTATCAAAAACTCCAATAACAAACCGAGGCGTGGTTCCACATGTTATTCTTTGCAATGGCCGGGAATAATAAGAGGTTCAACTTGTCGCCACAAGAGCGCAGTAGTATTAATCTTTCGTGAAATACAGAGATGGTACTAATTAGGAGGCGGTACGAAATCGGCTTCCTTCCTCTACTAATATATTAGTCTTAAGTTTTTATAAATAACCTATGTAATTTTGCATCAGTAATACACAGCAGGAATTGCGTGACTAAGTCATGAAAAAAGTCAGTAGATAGGTTACACACAATGGTAACTACAATAAAAAGGAGACTGAGTAAGCCTAGCGTACTGTCACGCCAACTCGCGAAAACCATGACTCTGTGTATAATTTATGACCACCAAGCCAGTAACGAGTGTTTCGGAGCTCACTAAAAGGAGTATTCGTCATCTATAAGCTTTATTTTCAATAACCAAGCAACCTAAATCCCAAAACTACAGTGTTTACTTCATCCTTGGTGGTGTAACAAACAAGTCTGTCGGGTGACGTCGATGGCATGCTCCAGAAACACGAGTAAGGAAAACGAATCCTCATAAAAAATACCCAAATCGAGGTTCTGCGGTTCTACAACTTTGGTATTAAAAACATTTGTTTAATATTTAAAAATAATATTTTCTACATGCGCATCGCGTAACTACACAATAAACGATTATGTTCATTTTATATTTTTATATTGGAGGAACATGTGCTTGGTTACATATCACAGTGTTCTTTGTTTGTGTGGCTTTAACGAGTGTTATTTCATATCAAATGTATTTTAATGAATATATGCATAAAACTCTTTACAAAGTAATGTTTAATTTCTATTGTTATGATTATTATTCTCTTGAATGTATTTGTGGTATGAAACAACTGCGAATAAATTACAAAGTCAAAAATACTGCCCAGTAAATTAAGGCCAGTCTTAAAAAAATGCAAACTGGCGACTTCGTGCACATTACCTGCCAAGATAACAAGGTGAACATTTGTAGTTTACCCTGCGCTGTAACGTTGACAACACAGTATAACCTACTTCGGCAAACAAATGAATAAGATAAGGTTCTGTCGTACTGTTGAGATGCAACTCTTTCCGTGTGCGCTCCTTGGTCGATGACGTGAGCTGGCGACGCACACAACGGGTTTGCTTCTGTGTTTTCTGACTGGTCGGCGTGCGTGTGAGGATGCGCTTGGAGGTTCAAGGCGAGCGTGTACGAGGGTCAACCAGGTGGTACGCGATGGACAAGCAGGTTTCGTGGCACACGTGCGGCCAAAGCGCGTGCGGAAGAATTTTTTTTTAACCTACTCTAAAACAAAGTGTTATGTGTCAGCCCGCGGTAGGGACGGGAGTTAATTGCGTCTCAGGGCTAAGCCCCATACGCCTACAAGTGAAGGAAATCATGCAAGGAGACATGCATCGCTGCAGCAAGGGACTGGGCTGCCATGGCCACGATTCGGCCATGAAAACCCCCCTAAGTGTACTTATAGCTAAACTACTATACTAAGAATAGAAAGGAAAAAACCGGCATAGACACCGCAAAAGCCATTTCGACAGGAAATAATTAAAAGTTGTTGCATGCATTATCAGAAAATACTACAGGAGACAGACGGGTGGGAAACATGCTCTTTATTAATAGGCACATAAAATACTAGTAGAGAGGGGACAGTGCTTGCGGACTTCCCCGAACAGGTGGGTATTCCCTTTTCCCCCACCCCCGGCCCCTATTTATACCCCTCTCACACAGTGTCGGCACAACACGAGCACGCGCAACAATATGAGGGCCGGATAATTAATTCGGTGTTGAATTAGTTGGTCGTCGGGTAAGCAGTCATTTGACACCGCCTGGCCATTTTTATAATAATCGGAGGGAAAAAAATGCCCAGCTATAATCCATTCACGGTGACTTCCAACTTTTCTGAAGCCCTGTTAAAATTCCACTTTTAGGCCATTCTTCCGCCTCATGCAAACAAAGCTTAACGAAGTCTAGAAAATCACACCTAAGGGACTACGCACCGCATTCTCGCGTACTCAGTTACATAATATTTTGCATAAGAACTATTTGTTACTAGGCATTACCAACATAACAATTTTCTCCCTGCTTTCATTCACACAAATTTTAAACTAAATTATACAATTTATAGTAAGAATATAAGTGATCGTTGAATACAACCAAAAATAAGGCACTTTTATGTTACCACAAGTTTAAAACGCTTGTGAAACATGATATATTTAGGACACGTCATACATGGGGTGATTTGTCACAGGTTTGTTTGAAAAAGTGTGAAGAAACCACGAACAGACTATAGTTAACATTTCGAGTGTTGTACAGATTTACGGACATTCAAGAGAAGCTAGAAGCTAATCGCCTAAATCCATTACAGAATGAACACTAGTTCTGTTGGTCTCTGCATTCCCAATTTTCACTATCCTGTTGTTCCTCTTACATCGGACATTCCCACTGTACTGCACGGAGCCCACCGCTTGTCGGCTGTCAGCCAACACAATGTCAAGTTGATAAGAGTCCCAATCAAATCCTCTTTCCTACGAAACACAACATATATTTCTAACCATCCATTTGACACTTCAAGAACATGTCATGAAAAAATGCGGTCTTCGTAATATTTGAGCAAACTCCAGAAATGTCTGTTGAATTCGGATGTTGTCATATGACGTCTACAGCACTGAGAGTGTTAACTGGGACCAGTGACACAGATGATTATTCATATCTGTAAACAATAAGTGTTTAGCAATGTAGTTAGTCTACGCTGGGAAAAAATATACTAAAATCCCATAACAAGGGACTTCAAAAATTCACTTTAATTTTTTGGCATCAAGATAGAATTCACAGTCATGAATGTATTCAAGACGTCTCCGTATGATGGCTGGATACTCTCTCGCTAGGAAGCGATTCTACTTGCTGATTGTTCGGCACTTGATGCAGCCCCACCACTATGAAGTGTTTATTCATTGGCGCTGATTTGCCCAGGGTGAGTCTAATAAAGAATTTTCTGGTGACAAACTTAGGGGAAACGTACGCTTTCTTAAAAGTTTAACCAGTTTGTAACATGAAATTGCAGGTCTCAGCTCATAACAAATCAGGAACCACTTCGTTATCGCAGGACTGACATAGAAACAGCAAACGCTACCGTTATGGCTTTGAGTGTTTGATTGATCTGATCAATGTAACACTGCCCAAGAACGGATGTTCTCTCGTGACGTGCCGTTGCCAATTACTTATTTCCTCTTGACGTGGTCCAACGACCAATAGTCGTCAAAGTACGAGATCTAATAATCTGTTTCGCCATGTCACACATTTTTCAACCAACATGACATTCATGGTGCTGGAGGTAGGGGGTGGGCGGGAGATGGGCTGTGTTCTGAATTCGATGGTGGGAACACTTCCATCATCTTCCGGTAACTGCTAAGTTCCAATGCCTAAGTTATTAACACAAGTATGGAAGTAGGCCTACTCCCAATCTGATATGAACCTGTTCATCCTTTTATATACAGAGTTATCCGGAACTCCAAGTACGAACGTTGTAGTACCTATGACCTAACGAGATTATTAAGGGAGATACAGACCATTGAAAACTAGTGAATGGTGGTTGGGTTCCGCTTACAATTACCTTACACTTTCATTCCCTTTTCTGTGCATGCCGGCCTGTCGACATTCCATGCCTTCCTACACATAAGCCAACGCACAATGACAACCAGCCTGGTATAAGACAGGTTGCATACCTGGATGGCAACCTACAGCACCCTTTCAAACAGACCCGTTCACCTGTGAGTGTTACACCACGGCGAAATTACGTGTTCCTCGCTGGACAACAATCGCATAGTTTATTTGTCATTGGCATAAATATAAGCGTTCACACAGAGCAACTATGGTTGCTGTCCAGTTCCTAGTCGCCCTGTGGTTGCTCAGTACTGGCGACTGGAGGCGATAGTTACCCGGCAGGATGATTATTGCCGGGCCGGCAATACATGTGTTTGTATCGGAGCGTTCAGGTGTGGCAACTTTAGCCGTCTTGCAACCTCATTACCAACCCCAACGTGTACATTGGCAGTTTTCTCGCAAACATGACAGGGCGTGTTGACAGTACAGCGATGAACTGGGCTGACGATTTGAATGTCGATGAACTTATTTAATCAGTTGAACAACGTCCTGCAATATGGAATATATGCCACTAGACGAATATTCACACAAGGTTATAAAAATGGTCGCGTGGGAGGAAGTCATTGTATGGTTTATACCAGACTTCAACAAAATGCCATTCCAGCATCAGACTGGATCTAGCCAACAGTGCCAAATGATAGTAGAACAACATTACCAGCAATCGGTTCAGCAGTTGCATCCAAGAACGAGGCATATACCAGAAACAGCACTTCAGTTCCATGGCCAGGGAGAGGAAAAATACAGTCCACCAGCATCTGTGTACAGTGATGATTCATTATTTAGCACAGTCCAATAGAATTGGTTTAATTTCAAGTATCACAAGGTTTTGAAACATTGACATGATAAGTAATGGTTATGTTGGACACCCATTCTAAATAAAAACAGTGAGTAAAGGAAGGATATTGTTGTAAAGAATACAATCGAGTATACAGCATGTAACTAAAAGAATAATCAGATTTCACATTCTTATTACTTTTACACGAATGAAGATAGCGCCTCGCGGCAAATTGTAAAATACACATAGAAAGGAAATGTTTTCCTTGGCGCATGTTGCACGTCGTCGGTTCACTTTGTTGCTGGCAGGTGTCGCCCTGGTGGCTTTGCAGCTGGTGCCGCTAACGCACTCGCTCAGTATGCGTGGGGATGGCGATAACACAGCAACAAAAAGCGTATTGAGTTTTCCGTTTCAACAAGTGTGAGTCAGTTATAACTGTGCAACGTGATTTTCATTGACAGTATGGCACTGCGCCTCCTACTGCGCAGATCATCCAACGTTTGCACCAGCAGTTTAAAGATACCAGTTGTTTATGTAAGGGGAAGTCCACAGGTCACCCGTGTGCCTGAACAAGACGTAGAGCGCATTCGGCAGAGTTTTATACGGAGTCCACATAAGTCTACTCATCGTGGCAGGCGAGAGCTGGCCGTCTACCATATGACAGTCTGGCGTGTTTTGCGGCGACGAATGTTTTTCAAATCATACAGGATTCAAGTGCTACAATCCCTTCGTGATTGTGATAAACAACGACGTCTTGAGTTTTGTGAATTCATTCTGGGCATGGAGATGGATAATGAAACTTTTGTTCACGTTTGGTGTTCGGCGATGAGGCCACGTTCCATTTAAATGGAAAAGTGTACCGCCACAACGTACGGATATGGGGAACACAGCGGCCATATACGCATAGTCAAGCGTGAGAGAGACTCTCCAAAGCTGAATGTGTTTTTCGCCGTTTCCAGAGAACAGGTGTACGGTCCGTTCAGTTTTTGCGGAAAACGCCGTTACGGGAATGTAATATCTTGATATGTTAGAGATATAGCTGTTTCCACAATTACGAGAAAATCACGATAACTTCATTTTTTGACAGGACGAAGCACCACCGCACTGGCACATGCATGTCAGAGAATTCCTCAACAAAGAGCTTTCTGAACGATGGATCGGATTGTGAAATCGGATGAATCATTTTAATTCACGCTGTACATTTGTATTGCGTGTCTATGTACGAGAGTGAACATTTTAGATTTAATTAGCACGGAAGTCTGATTACAACGCTCTAATACTTTTTCTCTATTACACTGTAATGTAATATACAGGTCTCTATGTAGGCTATAGACTATGGTCCAGAACTACAGTTACAAACGCAGTGATGTGATTCCCTCTGCAAAATGGAATATAAAACATTACAGGAACAATTCATACAGTAACTCGTAAGGGAGGTACCCACCCTTGAAAATAGATTATTTAAATGGTTCTAGCGGAAAATAATGAAACCTTAATGAGATGAAAGAGCCATTCTGTGAATATAGTTTTCTTTAACCAAAACCTAAAACCAGCGGATAGTTGTGGGGTACTATCACCCCCTACATTGAGACACTGGGGGTGGTATGTTATTATCCTACCAAAGTGTGTGTAACCCTCGGGTATTTTGCAAAGACGTCATAATCATACGTTAATGCATGGAAACACGTTACCTTTATGTAACACTCTCAGGCGAACAGTGTTCAAGACAGCGGACCAAGTTCGTAAGGGTGCACTTGGTTGCCTGCCAGGTACGCAACCCGCAAAGCGAGGCAGCTCGTACTACGTGACGAGACAATTGCGCGCGCAGCTGTGAGTTAGCACCGCTAGCTTGTGTGACAGGGTGGCATTGCACTGATCAAACAACAACACCAATATACAGAGGTGACAAAAGTCATAGGGTAGCAATATGCAAATATACAGATGGCAGTAGTATCGCGTACAAAATGTATAAATGGGCAGTGCATTGGTTGGGCTTTCATTTGTAGTCAAGTGATTCATGTGAAAAGGTTTCTGACGTGATTATGGCCGCACGACGGGAATTAACAGACTTTGAACGCGGAATGGTAGTTGGAGCTAGACGCATGGGACATTCCATTTCGGAAATGGTTAGGGAATTCAACATTCCGAGATCCACAGTGTCAAGAGTGTGCCGAGAATACCTAATTTCAGGCATAACCTCCCACCATGGACAACGCAGTGGCCGACCGCCTGCACTTAATGACCGAGACCAACGACGTGTGCGCAGAATGGTCAGTGTTAACAGACAAGCAACACTGCGTGAAATAACCGCAGGAATCAATGTGGGACGTACGACGGACGTGTCCGTTAGGACAGTGCGGCGAACTTTGGCTGTACTGGGCTATGCCAGCAGAAGACCGACTCGAGTGCCTTTACTAACAGCACGACATCGCCTGCAGCGCCTCTCCTGGGCTCGTGACCATATCGGATGGACCCTAGACGACTGGAAAACCGTGGCTTGGTCAGATGAGTCCCGATTTCAGTTGGTAAGAGCTGATTGTATGGTTCGAGTGTGGTGCAGACCCCACGAATCCACGGACCCAAGTTGTCAACAAGGAACTGTGCAAGCTGGTGGTGGCTCCATAATGGTGTGGGCTGTTTTTACATGGATTGGAATGTGTCCTCTGGTCCAACTGAACCAATCATTGACTGGAAAGGGTTATGTTCAGTTACTTGGAGACCACTTGCAGCCATTCATGGACTTCATGTACCCAAACAACTATGGAATTTTTATGGATGACGATGCGCCATGTCACCGGGCCACAACTGTTCGCGATTGGTTTGAAGAACATTCTGGACAATTCCAGCGAATGATTTGGCCACCAAGATCACCCGACATTAACCCTATCGAACATTTATGGGACATAATCGATAAGTCAGTACGTGCACAAATTCCTGCACTGGCAACACTTTCGCAATTATGGACGTCTATAGAGACAACATGGCTCAATATTTCTGCCGGGGACTTCCAACGACTTGTTGAGTCCATGCCACGTCGAGTTGCTGCACTTCGCCGGGCAAAAGGAGGTCCGACACGATATTAGGAGGTATCCCATGACTTTTGTCGCCTAAGTGTATATATATAAGCATTTATAAATAACATCTAATGATCAAAATCATAAACATCTCACCTTATAATAGGCAACGTCTTTATCCAGACCTTGCGCGAATTAATTCACGTAACTATTAAGGCTTAGAATCATGTTTAAAAAATTAAAGACTGGCCGGGGGTTTTAATAAATCTTGTCCAGTTTATAACTAAACCGGCATTATTTTTAAATACCGTATCAAAAGGGACAAAACTAGGTTGCAGCCTCACTGCTTCCTCCTCCCACGATCTCTGTGCAGGCAGAGTTGGAGGGAGGTTAAATGCTAATGGGAGCCTGGGGCTTGCCGGGGAGACTCGGCTTGCCCTAAAATCACGCGAGCCAGGTTCAGGAAAACAATTTTATGGGTGCGGTGGAGGGAGGGGTTTAGCCTTTTTTTTTCCACCGCGTTTCAAATGAAAGAAAACTGGGCAGACTTGGGCCATCCCCAGTAATTGTACTACCCCCGTGCTGAGGAGCTTGCTCCGGTGATGCAAAGCGGTGGCGGCGGTGGCATTGCACTGTTGGTTCGCGACATGAAGAGACAGTAGAAGTGCGCGGAAATGGCGGATATGCATCTCGTGTATGGTACCGCGGGTAGTAACGCAAGAGCAGCACAACTTCTGTATGAACAGACCTTTCTAACAGACGTCATCCAAAACATCAGATGTTCACGTCTGTGGACAGACGGTTGCGCAAGACCGGACTATTTACAGCGAACAGGTATGACACCGGTGTGATACGCAACGTCCAGACAGCCAGGTTTGAGGAGGAGGTGTTGGAACGCATGCCCGATTCGCCATCAAGTAGCACAAGTGGAATCGCTCGCACAATGCATGCGAGCCACCAAAGTGGGTTGAGGGTTCTGCACGAACAACAGCTACACCCGTATCATCTTGAAAAGGTGCAAGCTTTACACCCAGATTATTTCCATCCACGTGTCGATTTCACTATATGGTTTCTGCATCACTGCGCAGACGAACCTGGCTTTCCTTGCTGCATTCTGTGGACAGACGAGGCTGCTTTTATGCGTGATGGCGTTCTCAACAGTCGAAACATTCACGTTTGGAATGACGTAAACCCACATGCAATGGTTGAACACCGCCATCAAGTGACATTTGCTGTTAACGTCTGGGCCGACATTATCGGTGACAACCTCATTGGATCGTACTTCTTGCCGCCACGTTTGACTGGCCATCTTTATCGAGAGTTTCTAGAGGACATACTGCCAGTCATGTTGGAGGACGTGGATTTACACACACACCAGCGTATGTGGTACCAGCACGACGGAGCCCCTAAACACTTCAGTTTAGAAGCCCGTCACCACCTTAACCACCATATTTAGCGAGCGTTTGATAGGCAGAGGTGAACCAGTGAGGTGGCCACCACGCTCCCCAGACCTAACGCCACCTGGTTTATTTCTGTGGGTTCATCTGAAGACATTAGTATCCGAGATCCCGGTAAACACGGTAGCTGAACTTCATGTTTGGATTACTGGTACCTGTACTATCATTCGCAACACCTCACACATCTTTGCCGCCGTCAGACAGTCGAGTGTGCGTCCCTGTCGTTTGTGTATCGAACCTGTTGGTTACCACTTTGAACTGTTGCTGTAAAACACACACGGATGATTTGCAAAGAATGTCTCGTGCAGTTACCTTTTACAGCCTTCACCTTTGAATTACAGCTACCCGCAGAGTCTGTACTGTACGAACATGCTGCCATGTCACCATTACCTGAATTCACACACAGCATTCAAGCCGTGTTCGTACGACCTGCCTTGAAGAGCGGGTTGCATACCTGGCAGGGAACCAAGTGCACACTTACAAGATTTGTCCGTTGTCTCGAACACTGTTAACCTGAGAGCGTTACATAAAGGTAACGTGTTTCCGTGCAGTAACATGTGATTATGACGTCTTCACAAAATACCCGAGGGTTACACACACATTGGTAGGATAATAACGTACCACCCCTGTATCTCAATGTAGGGGATGATAGTAGGCCTAAACTGTTCGCAGGTTTCTGGTTTTGGTTAAAGAAAACAATATTCACAGAATGCTCTTTCATCTCATATAGATTTATTTATTTTCCGATAGAACTATTAGAAATATCGATTTCCAAAGGTGGCTACCTCCATTATAAGTTACTGTACGACTTTGTTCGTATTTTTTCTATCCCATTTTGCATAGGAAATCACCTCACAGTGTTTGTCCCTGTAGTTCAGGACCATTCTGTATATAGATCCAGTAAATCAAATTATATATAACATAAAATGTGCTACAGTTACATATAATATAATGTGACAATAGACTGTGTCACCTGGGTCATTATGACATTATAGAGTAAATCGGTAAAATGAAACATGATAATGTACAATGTGGCATGCGATACTCAACGTAACTTTTTCTAGCATGTTGATATGTTCAAGACTAAAGTATAAAAATTGTCTAATACTTTATTTAAAACAGTCAATTAAATTATAATATATCTTGTATTATATGATATATTACATCACATAGCATCACGTCTCACTACGTTATATGTTACATTGTATATCAAAATTATGTGCACATTTTTAATGTGTGTAACAGTAGAGTGAGTCCGAAATACATGTATTGACAACGTAAACAATATGAAAAGATTATCAAAATCTTACCTCAAATTGACAGCTAATTTCTCTTCTGGTGGTATTTCCTTTCGCCTTGTAGGGTCATTCTTGAGTATCCTATCTTGTAAACAAACTATAAGTTCGTCAAAAGACAACTTTGACTTTCTGAAGTACCTGAATAATTTCTGATCCATCAAGCGCAGGTTTTCATAGCTTGTATTGAAAAATCCCTTTTCGAGCCTCTCACTTAAATAACGGTGCACCTGCACTGCGCCCACGCTTTGCTTGTATTTCCTTATTTTTCTCCTTCTCCTAAGAATAAGCATCAACAGAACTTCTTTGTCTGGTTCCATTTTACAACTGCACATTCTATGTATGTTGGCATTCCGTTTGTTGGTACCTCCAGTTGCCGACGAGTTGCCCTATGAGTGACAGTTGACCGGCGACAATCGCCCAGCGATATTCGCTTCGTGTGAAACGGCCCTTAATTTACAAACGATTATTACAACATAACAATAGGTAAACAGCAGTGGGAAACACACAAGCACGTTTCACGAATTTTTTTGTTTTATCTCACGTTGTTTATGCTATTTTGTAAGAAACTAATGCGAATCCCTAAATTTTTAAGGGCGTGTCTCTCCCTCAATAATCATGTTGGGTCATATGTCGTATTATAATTTCTAACTAATTTTCAATAACGAGTCATCTCACAAATTTGTACCTGAAGTTCAGGACAATCCTATACAAGTGGTTCCAGCGATAGCTGTTTCGAGATATTTTGTGTAAATTATACTGAAACTCAGGTTCACACAGTTACGATTATTTCTACCACAATTCTGCACTATAAATACAAAATTAAATCACGAACGGGAAGTCAAAATAACAGAGAAAATCAGATGCGGATGAGGCTTTACCACGTATTTTATTTACAATTACTTGACTTGACCACGAATGGGAAGTATTTTTAAAGGAGTTCGAGTAGTTCCAAAGAGCTGCAAAGTAACATATTCATTCAAACAGTGTGAATTCAGACCGACTAGATTACTGCGTGGCAGCGAGTGAGTGGTCTGTAGAGTTTCCCCGCTCTCTCAGTAGCGCGGCAGTGTCGTCACGTAGCGTCTTGTTTGGTTATTCTAGTAACATCATGTATTTGTCGTTATAATTCATTCACTATTACTTCCAACTTTTCTGAAGCCCTGTTTAAGCTCTGTTTCCAGGATATTCCTCCGCCTCATGCAAACAAAGTTTAACTAAGTCTAGAAAATTACACCAGAGGAACAACGCACCGCATTCTTGCGCACTCAGTGTAATCATATTTTGTATTAGAACTATTTCTTACTAGGCATTATCAACACACCTATTTTCTCCCTGTTTTTATTCATAATAATTATAAATTAAATATTATAATTAAAAAATTAATACAAATAAAATTTTATTTTACCAAAAATAAGATGCATATATGTTTTTTATGTTAAAACATGCATAAAACGATTGTGATACGTGAAATAATCAAGGAACCACCAAATTACTCAAACTTGGGGTGATTTTTCAAATGTTTGATCTAAAAGTGCGAAGAAACCGCGAATATACTATATTTAAGAGTTACGTACGTTCTGCAATAATCATGTTTGGCTTATTTCTTATGGATAAATTTTTTAATACATGAAAACGTACGAAATGTATAGCCAGCGTTTATTTTATTTAACCGAGCACTTTGAAATCAACCTTTGAAAACAGTCCCTATGCGTGACGTATGAAACATGAATTCGAAGTAGGAAATGCAGTTCCATGGGGTAGTATCGTTTTTAAAGTGTGGTGTTTAAATTTGTAGAAACTGAATATAATTTATCTAATTTATTTAATGAATTAAGTGTTCGGGTCCATGACTACGTTAAATTTACTTATGGAAAAAGGATACAAAGTGGGTTCAAAATAAGATCTTAAGAAGGGCTTTCCAAACTGCTCTATTGATCGCGAGCAGCCTTTACTTTTGTCACACGCATGTTTAATTTTCTGTTATCACAAATACAAAGTTACATATTTATGAATTTCCTTTGTATACAATATTTAAGACTTCAAAGTCATTTATGCATATGTGCATATAGGGATATTGCTTCGCCAAATGTGAGGTGTGTTTGGGTTGAACTTGCGTGTGTGTCATGGTAATACGGCATGCAGTATAATGAGCTCCTGCGAGAACGAGCGGGTTCTAGTATATCTCTCTCTCTGTGCATTCCATAAGGGATGTGCTATATATAGTCTATTCGCGGTTTCTTAATACATTAAAAATCAAACCTTTGAAAAATCACCCCATGTACGATACGTTTGGTTGTTTCATAAATATGTTATATATCACCAGCGTTTTATTTACGTTAAATTTTGTTACATTGAAATTTTATTTAAATTTAATTTTAAATGATAATATTTAATTTATAATTAATATGAATTAAAACTGCGTGGAAATATTTGTGTTGATAATGCCTAGTAATAAAAAGTTCTCTTACAAATTATGATTACACTGAGTGCGCACGAATGCGGTGCGTTGTCCTTTTTGACGTAATTTTCTAGACTTGGTTAAGTTTTGTTTGTATGAGGCGGAGGAATATTCTGGAAGTAGAACTTTAGTAGGACTTCAGAAAAGTTGGAAGTAACCGTGAATGGACTATACGAAATATCAGGAGACTTCGAATATAATCTCCAATTTTCTATAGAGTAAGGCACAGAACAATTCGACAGTTCCATGTAGAACCAAAAAAAGCCAGCGAGTAGAATCGGTATTTTTAAATTTCTAAAACGGTTAGATTATTTTAGGACATTTTGAGGAGGTTTTGATTACAAAATGCCACATCCTCACATGTTTATGATGTGTTGCTTTATTGCGGGTTACATTAAAATAAAATATATTAAATATCTTGGCAAAATATTCTTTGTACACTTAGGTATGTTTAATTAACATAAAAAATAACATTATCAACCAATCTAAAAATTAGCATAATTTAAAGTTTTCAAAATGTATCGATGGTACGCAAGAATAGCCAAAGTACTGTTTTCTTTAAATACAAAAATAATTAAATGAAAAACATAATGCAAAAATAAGTATTTTCACACTTGTTGTTCTGTGGGTACATCTGATGCCTGTCTACAAAAATACGACCAAAGCTGAATACAATTAGTTTCATGTTTTTCTTACGTGCCTATTACTATTGTGAATTCTACTGAGCGAACAACAAGCCTCTTAAAACATGTGAAATGGTCTTTAATCTGGGCTCTTCTGACAACCCACACAGTGCCCATCACAGATGGAAAAAAGGGCAAAGTGCATTTGTACACAAAGGTCTCTGAATGAATCGCCAACTATAGACAATTACTTAAAACATTTACTTAAACCTTAATTATTGCATAAACATTTCAATAGAAATAATTTACCAGAGCTTATAGTAAATGCATATAGTCTAAACAATTGAATCTATACAACGAATTATTTTACTCGTTTACAAAACTCCAAAAATGAGGTTCAGCAAAATTTCAATAATTTTGTAATGAAAATAGATAGCGTAATTTTTTTGCATAGTAATCTGGGGCGGAAAACCAGCCCTTATAAAAAAAACAATAATTAAAAATCTAAAAACATCGAAATATAAGTCATATAAAAATAATTAATCGATATTAACATCAGTTTTTGGCAAGTACAGCAGCAAAGGTATAACAAATTTAAGCCACCCCAAAATGTAATAAACACATTAAATTCAATAAAATCGTACAGTTTGCAAATATCAGGTCTAGTAAATTTCTGTTACCACGATTTCTACGCCCCAGAACTTATTTAAAGACTCTGCTTAAAAATACAACACACTCAATTATTGTAATGGGCGGAAGATAATATACTCTCATGACCCCGGGAAAAATACTCAACAGCAAAGGAGCCGTTGTCAAAGAAGCCCCACAAAAAGTAGCGCAAGCCTAGGCAGCAAAGGGCAGTAGACAATTGTTGACTTCACTCAATCCTTTACAGAATTCAGGTTCAGTGCACAATCCTGGGCCGGGAAGAAAAACCCAGGATAAAAGACTAAAAACTCAGTTCAAAAACAAGGAAAATTAGATAAAGGAAACTCCTCACGTACAGCATCATGTACTAACCTATGTTCTTGTACATAAAATCAAATTTTAGTCTGCTTGCAAACAAAATGTAACTTAACGAAATACTTCAGCAGATATCTTAAAACCCGTGAAAATATCAAGAAAATTATTGCAAATATAAACACTACACCAACACACTTAAATAATTAATAAAAGTACTTGCCACAGCATTTACACCAATAATTGCATACTTATACTTGCGTTACTAAAAACTATCGGAAACTCGCAGCAACCAGAAGAATTATTTTCTTTTGGTGTACCTTGAACTCCAAAACAGAGTCAGCACGACTCTAGCTCACGGAGTCCTTCGCAAGTTGTTAATGAGTAGCTGACCGAAGTGGCCTTTACCTTCTGCTAACTGGCCCTACCTTCTAGTAATACCTAGTATCTCATAATACTTTTCGCAAAATTGTTGTTCTGCTATTTATAACATTTTAAATAACCTGGCATGCAACTACTTTTTTGTTATTCGTACATCTTTGTATTTCCTCTTGTTCGTCATATACAATTTTTAATGTACACATTTTCCAACGATTTTTCACCTTCTTTTGTAGTGATTTACTTTCTGTGATTGTTTCGTTACAACATATTTTATGAACTCAGTTGCAGCAATTGCGCGTTTCAGATAACACTTCCGGATGTGCCAGTTCTTCTGCCATCACACAAATAGCTTTTTTGTTATTCCCTCACCTGACGGTAGAGGGATAATAGCACACATTTTCGTTCTGGATGATGAGGGCATTGAAATTATCCAGATAACAGCAGAGCAGCTGTTTTATGCAGGATAACTGACGTAACGTGAATCTGGTCTGCTAAGCGTGACATTTGTCTGTACACATACTGCGACTCGGGTTAGATCACACCCAATTTTTCCGAATGTCTTAAATAGGAATCAGATGCTATGACACTATACCTTTAACAGGTTTACGAACTGCAACTTCAAATTTTGTGATGGCTGAAGCAGTTTGGAACCAGGGGTGCAGAAATCGTGACGTTACGAATTTCAAACCTAATTCACAGCAATGTATAAAAAGTTAATATGTCATATGTTCGAAACACACTGTAACTACAGAAGACTAGGATTTAAAAGAACTTATGCAAAAGGCAAAAACAAAACCCAAGTAATAGTAGGGTGATTGGCAGAATAAGTTCACGCAACTGAAATAATGTGAGCATTCAATCACACATTTTCGTATATCTCACCTAACGTATACAGAGAGCCACATATTTTACGGGACCGCTGTGATGTGGTGGTCAGACAATTCACCTTCCACCACGATGAATCTGGTAAGATTCCCGGTGAGGTCAAAAGCGTACTTTCGCACGTGTGAAACGTGACAGACGGTGCCACTGGCCGGTGGGTTTTTCTCGGGATACTCCCGTTTCCCCAACCATTACAATCTGTCATTCCATTCTCACATCGTGAAAAATATTTTTGCGTTTAAGCGCCACCCAAATAATTCTCACCCTCACCCATATATTGCTCAGGATAAAATAAAAATTAGTTTTATTTGTTTTGGAAAATTGCAAATATTAATGAACAATGATGTTGGGACCGGACATTACATATTTACAGTCTAACACTACCACATACTGAGTGAAACATCCCGATAAATGTATACAAGTGAAACACAATTCTATACAGATCAACGTAAGTCCACAACTACTAAACAGTTAACCTTTAGTTCATTTGTATTCAGTAACCTGTCCAGTCAGAGCTTGAATCGGAATATTCAACCTGAGCTATGAAAAAAAAAAATGTGTTTAGAAATTAATAGTAATACAGTGTTAACATAGGTATATTACAAACATGCTCTTTTCACTTTTTTACAGATGGTCACCGTGGTCTAGGTTGCTACCACTTTTCCTTGAGGCCACGAGTCTCGGAGTTTCGTGGTTCTGATCCCGGGCGAGTAACGGATGTGCCTTGCGTCAGCCGTCCGCGATAATGGCAGAAAATAAAAAATCGCTTGTTAAAACTGAACATCTAATATGATAAGTTGTTCTCGTTACTAGCGTGTCATAATTTATCGACAAAAGTTATCGAACAGGTCGTCAAAACAACATTTTCTGAAGTCTCTGCAACCATGGTAAAAATAGAAATCACCACGGCAGATGTCTATGCATCAGTATTCTTCATAGAAAACGTAGCAAATATGCGAAAAATAACCTTCCGTAGGGTCGAAGTGAGAAATCAGTAGGTCACGGTGGGAGAAGGAAAAACCACCTGACAATTGTACCAACTGCATCGTAATGCAGTCTGAGAGTATGAAGTTATGTGATATTTTTTACTCAGTGCGTTGCGAAGAGAGCATTGTTATTTTAATGAATCGGATGGCGATTAGCAATATTGATCCAGTGAAATAATTGGTCAATCGCAAACCTCTACACTACAAAATCTGTATAATAGCTATCTTTCCCAAATCTACCAGAAAATTTAGTAATTACAAACACTTTACTAACATTAAAATAGACCTTCCTAGAAGGACTGAAGGGGAAATCTTAGGATTTATGTTATGGTGTTTGGATCACTATTGCTAATCACCGTCCAATGATAGAAAGGTCCCATGATCTCCATATTTTAAGCGGATCAGATAATTTATTTCATCTGTCAGTACAGCCGTCTTCTTGTAAGTTGTGTTAACTGGCGTATAATATATTCAACTACAATCTACTATATTAGTAGGCGAATGTGCACGATCATACTAAGCACTTGATTCTTTGGTAAAATTGTTTGGTAGTCAACTTCGATGAAACAACTCCTCTTAGAGGCATTGCAAACAAAAAAAATCATATTGATCTCTCTTCATTACACACCAGTACACAAGTTCAAATTATTTTTATGTAATTAATTATATTATTTGTGTCACACTTAAAACATAGTTCAGTGGTGCCGAGAACTTCGTGATATTTTTTTTTCATTTTACGTTTTAGTTACCAATAAAAATTAAAGATATAAAAAGTAAAAGTATATTGTCTCCCAAAAGCTAATAACGGTTAGACGAAAATCTAGAGATTATATAGAAAGCAGTTTCGGAAGCGATCGCGAATCAACGTTGCAATTCTACACAATATTTTGGAAAGTAATGTTCAGAGCAACGATCATGATAAAAAGAATTACGTCCGTGATTCACGTAAATTTCGTAGCAAGAAAATGAGGTTTTATAAATATTTCATGTGGTATAATTAGAGATATCCTTATTTTTAAAAGTTTATAAATTTCATTGCGCACTGTCTGTGAGGAAAGTTTCACTGATACGTTTCTAGACCATACCAAAATAATAATAATAGTTATAATAATACGTTAAAAATTAAAAATTGTTTGAAATTAGTCAACCTGTGGAGGGTAAGTACGGTTAATTAGTAGATTCTAGACAGTTGATACTAATATAATAAACATGTTTGGTCATAGGGCATCATTTAGCATGATCAGGATTAGTTGTTTTTGTTCTGGCAATATGGTCTAGCGGTAGCCACGTTGAATGCCTTTGAATCATTTGACAGCCGTTATATTTTAAATTTTTGTAGTGTCCGTAGCATTTTATTCAGTATTGTGCTTAAATTTATACAGACATATAGTACATACACACAAAAATGCACACACATATATTTATATAAAATTTATAACTGTACTGTTTTACCACAACACTCAATATATAAGGCAATCATTTAAGTAAACGTTAAAAAAAATGCAGAATATAAAATAATGAGTGAAATGACTTTCCATCAATTATTCGCTAGTACCTGGTTGCAGTTATTATATCGTCTCTCAACGAGCGCAAATTGCAGACTTGCTTGATCTCTCCCTAAATTAATCGTCGACCATTACACCCATTTATTCACCAGATGTCTTACGTCTGGTACAGGGGTCTCTCCGGTCAACTCCTCTCCCTTTCTGCACACTCTACTTAGATTTCCAAATTCATTTAACTGTTAGTCACGTGCGTTACATTAATTATTAATTTATAATTTACCTTATGGCTGTCAAGTCGTTCGCTCTGTACGTAATAAACGCCAATTTTTTTAAAGAAATTTATTTTCCACGTAATTGTGAATAACTGTTGACAGCTACCATCGGTTCGGGAGGCATAAAGTAGATGACTTAACTTTTGGCTTCATGGAACAGAGGCGGATATCTTTAAGTCATAACCATGCTGAATATAAAGGTTTTTAAACTTCTCAAATGATTTAAAAATGTTTTTAAAATGTTTTTTGAAATCGTACATATATTAAAATGGAACCTGAGGAAATTATACATTTTAATGACGAAACAAATTTCATAAATATTTTTATTGAAAACATTTAATGAAAAATATCTAAAATAATTAGTTAGGCGTCGGTCGTACATATAGAACAAGGAAACCAGACAACATTTTCCCAGTTTATTAATTATTTAATGAACTTTGTTTTAAAGATAAACAAGAGAAATTGCAACAACTTTGTGAATTAAAACACGCTAGCATTTTTTCAAACAAATTGTTTACACATATTGCATTAACATGAAAAGAAATAAACTCTTAAAATTATATAACAGTGCTTTTAAGTGCCTGTATTTATGTTTTGAAGTGACTGTCTTCATGCAGTTAGCGATTTCCGTTTTTGCAAACCAGGGGCAGCATTTTGTTGAAGTGGGGTCGTAGACCCTTGCTGTCCAGACTAATTTTGCCCTTGTGTAAATTGACGTAGCCGCAACTGTCACACTGCCTCTTGTTTATTTGTGCTTTGTAGTTAACAATTACATTACGTAAGTGGGGTTCATTATTAAATCTTTAGTATCCATGTCTTAGTTCTTAAAAAATCATCTTGCATTATTTAAGCTAGTTACGGCCGTGGTGGTGTTGTAGTTAGACTACTCGCATCCCACCTAGAAAAATCGGAATCGATTCCCGGCGGGGTCGCTCTCGGATTTTCGCATGTGGGAATCATGCTGGGCAATGCCGCTGGTCATCGGGTTTTCTCAGGGATCTCCCGTTCCCCTACCCTTGCATTCCGGCGCTGCTCCATACTCACCTCGATCCACCCTCATCGGCTTTCAAGATCTTAATATTAAAAGTCACCCAAATCTCCCCACTCGACTCTTCACGCGCACACAAGGCGATGAAAATCGTTGCAGCACTTGACATAATTATTTGAGATTTTGACTGGAGCGCTTTCATAAATACCGCACAACGAGCAGTTGGCAAGTGACGTGGCCTGGGAAGCAGGACAAGCGGCGCACTTCGAGGTAAGCGTGGTGAGCCACGCCGCGACCTTAGTTCGAGCCCCGGCCTCGGCGAAATGGCGCGCGGAACCTCCGGCAGTCGACTTCCAGAGGGTCACCTTCCACGTCCGTGCGAATACCAACACCGTTACGAACGCCTTTCCTCATTTGCGTGCGCGGACTGTTCGGCACGCGTTTGTTCTTCCGCGTAGTCACGACGGTAGCTCATGTTACCCAGCATGCTGCAGGAAAACATTCCTCGGCGTCCCTGATCGCTAAACGCGTCACGATCCAGTGACGAGGAGGTCACGCCGTGATCATTTCCAAGACACACCGGCTCCACCAATCAATTACCACACTGAGGCCGTGTTCCAGCTGGCACGTTTAGCTAATGAAATGGTTACGTTATCCGATTTAGCAGTGGCCCAGCGTCATAAGAGTCCCAGACGCCTAGCATCTCCTGGCAAACATAAATGTTTTTAAAAGTATGTATTTTTAAAGTGCAAGTCTTTTATTCAGTCATACTGATGTCACCAGTAGTATTATTTTATTTCTTTATTTTAATCAGTATTGTTTCTTTAGTTAGTTTTAAGAGTGTATTTTGTGGTGTTTCCTCTAATCAGTTGTGAGGTTTTGTTTAGTTTCCTCACATTTCTACTATGTTTTTTGTTGCAGTCACTACTCAAGTTGTTCATTTCCTGATATTAGCTTTGCCAATTTACTCCAATACAACAGTAGAGCCTGTTATTTTGGCTGATGTGTTGTCTAACTGTGTATTATTGTATTATTTTGTTATTCCTATCATTGTCTGTAATACTTCATGTTAATAAATAAAATTATAAATAAATTCAGTGGCGTTACAACTAAAAGTAANGTATACATTGCTCCTACATAAATTTAGTAAAGGGTGCCAGAATGGGAGTAAATGGGCACGCAGACTGGTTTGGTTCACCGAAATGCGTTGATAGTGAATTGTTATACTGTACATCTTCACTTCTGTGTTGTAGATTTTTCTGTATATTTTGTGCATCATGTAATTAAGGTTTTGATAGCAACAAAAATAAATTCATGAGAGAAGCAAACGTGTCTAAAGGTTAGTTCCTGCCCTTAGGGGGCGCCTAAAGGGGTGCCCCCTCCTAAATTGGAGAATTATCACCACTGCTAGTATAACTTAAGCCACCCATACGTGTGGTGCAGAACGCCAGCAGCCGAGTTTGTGTCCCTTTTTTTTTTATCCATGCCTCTTCCGATCCCAGACGCCCGCCCGGCAAGGCGTTTGGTCCTGGTGTCTTTAGGATACGTTGCGGAGTGAGGGTTGGGTGACAACCTGCGCCGCTCTATTCAGATACGCGTTACGCCAGCATATAGCGAGATTACGACAAACGTTTCATCTATCTTTGCTATTCAAAGTGAGTAAGGCGTGTGGCAACAACCTTTGTGGCCATATTCTGTAATGAGTTATATTTGTTTCCTGGTACGAATTGTCGGGAAAAGTGTTTGCAGCAGAATTACACGAACAGCTAATAATGGCTATTGGAGTGGAGTGGAGAGATTTGGGCGGCTCTGAACATCGAGGTGTTGAGAGCCGACAAGGGTGAAGTGAGGTGAGTATGGCGCAGAGCTGGAATGCTAGGGCGGGGGAAACGAGAGATCCCAGAGAAAACCCGACGAACAACGGCATCGTCTGGCACGATTCCCACGTTCAAAAATCCCGGAGTGACCCCGCCGGGAATCGAACCTGGTTCGCCTACGTGGGTGGCGAGTAGTCTGGCCACTACGCCACCGCGGCCCTTTCCATTGGGCGTTCCTTAGTCAAGTGGATTTGAGAGGTTTTGATAGCTCTTAACATGTGCGATTCCCACTTGCGAAAATTCGGGGATCCAGGATCAGCCCCGCGTGGGAATTTTGTAGTTAAGTATGTAGTTATTACCGTACTAATTTACCAAATCGCAAATATTGGCACCATATTTGTATTGAACATGATGCGACGAAGATCACTGCAGGTATTACTTCATACTTTATACATATTTGTATATATATACACACATATATATATATACAATAATGAATGAATATATACGTTGGATATTAACTGTGTACGGAATTAATCCAGTGGCACCTTTACGTAATGCGGCACATTTTAATGTAAACGCAACCCATACAATGTTTTCGTATTAATATTTATTTGTGTTGGTTTCTTCGAACTACCATGTCAGTGTGTGTTACGCAGACTACAATTATTTAGCTTGAAAGATAGCTCTATCCTGTATCAACAGAGTTTTACAAATTAACCCTAAAATACTAAACTGTCAATTGGAACACGGCCTGAATTACTAACAAGTTGTTTGGTCCACAGTGTGCTATATTATTTCTTCTTCTTTAGGAAAAAGGGAGGCACCGCGGCTTAAGTTAACTTACAACATAGCTAAAGAAATCAAGCGAAAGTGTTGTCCCTGTATGACTTGCTATTTTTTTTGTTCCTCTCATTTATTATGTAAGTCAGCAAAACGTTTTGTAAGGCGAGAGAAAAAATTCACGTCAAGCTCGCAAGTGGAGGGAATTTTTAAGAGTGCTCAAATCTGACAGTCAATTTTAACTGACAGGAAACTTTATTCTGCTTTGATAGTTTCTGTAGTCTTTCTGCTGTGAGGTCATAGTAGTTGTTGGCAGGTTGAAGATGTAATGTGGTTCATAGGTCATCAGTTATAAAAGATTTTTCACAAAAATAATCATACAACTCGAGATTGGCTAACTCTTGTGAATACGTGTACTCTCTAAGAAATTTGTAAATCTTAACTATTTCCACAGAAAAAAATTCGATTTTAACTCAAACCTTGCAGGGTGTTGTTGGTTGGCCATCTCCTCGCGTACGGTTTTTTTATGGCCACAATCATGGGTCTGTTTGCCAATTACGTGTTTACTAATTAATTTTGAAACTTATACTGTTAGGACTTGAGGCACAGTTTGTATAAACCTGTTAATTATTGACTACTCTTCACTTTATCACAGATAAAAGCATAGCGATTATTAAATTATTCTTTAAGCAGATTTTTCATGCCACAAGATACATGCATAACTCTCGCAAAATGGAATTTTAATACTTACTCTCATGCGAGAATATCTCGTGCAAGGCAGAGCTCGTGCGATGTCATGAGATAGAGCATGACCTATATTCAGGAAAGTTTTGAACGAAGCGAGTGATTCTATTGGTCGTTCTCTCCTAGTCATGTGAAATCCTATATATCAGACAGATATGTAGTAGAATGGTGGGAAACATACGTATCTGTGCAAAGAGGAATCAGGCGAAAAATATTCATTGTGAAGAACACTTGAAAAAATTCCTGTTTTGGAAATGGAGCGGAATATTGTGTTGTTTTACTGTCGGGCGAGTACAAGAACTATCCTGTTGTACATAACAGCAACTAATTTAAAACAGGAGATTTTTGGCTTCAAGTTTGATCTGTGGACTCGTTTCTCGCGGGGTTTTCGTGATAATTTTGTATGAGATTTCTCATGCGAGGACACGTACGAAATAAATTTTGAATCACGTAACATTGGGTGGCCAACCAAATAATTTAAAATGCAAATCTTAAAGATAATTGAAGTTCGGGGCAAACATACGATTATAATATCAATTTTTATTCTTAATAAACAAAAAATATTTTCGAAGCTAGTTTTAACACTTTGAGTAATATTACGTCGCATGTATTTAACTGAGCTGTAAGGAGTTTGTCGCAACATTACGACATGCGCACTCTTTGGAGATACGGTCGAAGAAATATTACTTCGCCAGCAGTTTTCATAAGGTTCTATGAAACTTAATGTTACTTCAGAAACACTCAAAGTGTAAATTATTCAAACAAACATGACGGATTGTATATTATTCTACGCAAGAAAAAACATTTTATAGGGACACTTTCAACTCGGCATTTATTGGCAGAGAGGTGGCCAGTAACGAACGTTGTTCAGTACAATAAGCGTTTCGGTGTCGTGTGAACCAATTTGACGGTTGTAAATGAGAATACAGAGACTAACAGAACTGACGGTAATACAGCCGTGAAAATGGTCAGTTCACTTCTACGTTGTCTTAATTGTCAGTAAATCTGTAACGCACTCAAAGTGTTAAAAATTAGTCAGTATTTCCTCTTCCCTCTACACCTTACAATCTTCGACTTTGTCCCAGGCGTCGTTATCATCGAATTATCCTCATGAACGGTTGTGCGCAGTCAACGCAAGGTAACTACGTTGTATTACGAGTTCGGATTACTCCCGGCGTCAGTCAATATACCGAATTCTTTCATTTCCTGTTGATATAAGTTTTTGTGAAGTAAACATTAAGAGGTTTGCACTGCAAAGTAAGGTGAATAGCCTTACTTTGCAGTACAGGCCTCTACCAACTAAAATATTGTTGCAAAAGGCATAACGTAAAGTTTAAAATATCAGTACGTTCCTGCATTTATGCAGCTAATAACAAACACGTTATAACATTTTGTACAAAAAATATTAACTCGTGAAATGCAAATTTTCTATAGTCAGAAATTGTCAGTATTTTCCCTGAAACTGAAATGATGACGCGAAAAATGAAGAATTTCTTCGTAAGAGGTGAAGTGGAGCCGCTAAATGTTTGCCTGAAGCGGGGAAGGGTCACGCCCGTATCCGCGTGCCGCTATAAACAGTCGGCTGCAGATGATGACAAGTCCGTCACACACGAGCAGTTCCGCGCGGCGGTGATTAACTACCGCGTCGCTCACCGCCCCGCCGCGAAAGCCTAGGCCCGACCGACCTTGGCATTGCGGCCCGCTGCGCTGTTACAGTTGAGACACTTGTCGACACCGCACATCCTTGATCCTTGTTCCCCGCACATCGCAGAGTAGATAGAGGGCGTACACATTCTTTGATTGGCTGTACGAGACTCTGGAAACGGGCCTTTCGTCTGAAAGGCCACCGCGTGCGGCGAAATTATCGTTATTGACTAGGCTGCTAGCTGGCAAGTAGGGAGGTGGAAAAAATATCTATATATAGAAATGGAAATATTATACCAATGATATATCGATATAAATCGTCGATATACTTCATCGATATTATATCGAAATCAATATCTTGTTCCAGGTGTCGAAAATAAATATTATTAAAATGTTCTTTTAATAAGCTCTGTTTTGAATGCAGAAATTGAATTAAAAAATTACTTAGTTTACTTTGGCAACATGCAAAAAAAAAATGGGTGCCACATCTTTCTGCAATGCTTCGTGTCCTCGATATGTAATATTCCAAGCAATTTTACAATTGTCAAGTCCTTTAATATATAAAATATCGGCTTCCAATGTACCGGAAATCGATATTTTTCTTTCGATATATCGTTTTGTAAAAATATACTTTTATAAACAATTAATGTAAATAATAACGATATTTTTTTCCCCGATATCAAAATATCTATTGGCAAGTAAGTTACCACGCGCTGATTGGCGATTCGGCATGTTGCAGGTCAGTGAAGGCATTTTGCTGGCGTGTACGTTTGCTGGAGTCCGTGGAATAAGCAACTATTTTCACATTTGAATACTAAGTCCTCTGTGGCGAAAGTCCCTGCCCATCCCACTTGCAAGCGACTTCAGTGCAGTCGTGATATAATTACAACAGTGGCGTTAGGGCGGTAATTAACACATTATCCACTGGATGAAATTATGCACTGGGATGTTCATGTCCAAAAGGCTTGAGGCGGAATATCTACATGTGCTTGTGAATACGTGAACACTTCATTGGGTGTTGCATTTTTCTTACGTAACGTCTTCATTGTTCTTATTCACTCAGAACTCACCAGCTGTACCGACGAGTGTCTGTTAATGATCTGCTGTGTTGGAGTGTGTCGCCAGTTTCACGTGCACCATAAAAACTAGTCTGCTTCTAACTAATTTTAATAAGTCCATCGTGTTCGGTAACGTATTATATACAACTGAGCAGTTTTATTCGCCCGAAAGATGGCTTTTGAATGACATGCATTTTTATTTGATGCTCCTTGCTTTTATGCTGTTCGCGGTTAACTGAGCACTTTTGAAAGCCCTGCTTATGATCTACTTGAATGCACATCAAGCATTCTTCCACCATATGTTTAATTAACTTTAATGTGGGCCTCACGTTATTCATGCGTTGGTTCAGTGAAACTGGGAATTACTTTAGAAGTTAATATTTAAAAAATGTACTTCTTCTTGCACTTGTATGAATTAAGAAAAACAGAAAGCAAAATAAATGTCTCCGAAATTCATAAATTTTTACCTAAAAGTTTTTAATTCAATGTTTTAAAAAGGAATAAATTTCCCTCGATTGTTACCAACTTTACTGGGCGCATAGCAGTCAGCGTACTCGTCAAAATACATCCGGATTGAGGAGTGACAGGTTTCATATGTCGATTTCAGAAGTGCTCAGTTTACCGTCAACAACCTTTACTGAACTGACTAACAAAATTAAGGGGGTTAGTTGCATGAGATTTTAAAAGGAACTTATTATTAATAAGTTGTTGTCCGCGTTAACACCTTTCCCACATGACTTCACTTGCCCAATGAAAGAAAAACTTATTAATGAAATAGTTAGCCTATTCTAAGAGGGGAATTTAATTCTTACACATGAATAGCATTAGGTTTTTTTGTTAGAGTTTTCATAATTAACACGTTCCTTTGTCTTATTTCTATTTTTGCTATCTGAGATCTAATTACTTGTCTTTTTAATTATTTCAACACCTACAAATGAAACCAAACACACAATTGTAAAAGCGCCAATATATAAATTTACAGTGTATAAATACATATTTTTAAAATTATGGAAGTGTAATGTTGTCACTAATTTAAGGCGTTATACAATTTCCAATCTTAATCTGAATTCACAGGATACCTTTCAGATTGCAGTCAGCATTCAATGTGTTGAAAACGGGAGAAACCGTATAATTGCAAGTCCCTTTCAACAGGGAAAAGCATTTTGTAGATTAGACCTTGACATAGGTTCTTAAATAGTCGCGTCCGATAATGACAATTATAGCAAACTTTACTAATAAACATGAAGTTGGTGCCGCGGTGGGTGAGCGGTTAGCCTGCTCGCCTCCCACCAAGGCGAGCCAAGTTCAATCCCCGGCCGGGTCACTCCCGGATTTTCGTATGTGGGAATCGTGCCAGACGATGCCGTTGGTCGGGGGGATTTATCGGGGATCTCCCGTTTATCCCATTATTTCATTCCGGCACTGCTCCATACTCGCCTCAATCACCCTCATCGGCTCTCAAGAACTTGCTGATAAGAGCCACCATAATCTCTTCACTCACTCACATGAGGTTCAAAGCGTTGACATAATTAGTGATGATATGGGGGAAAAGCGATATTCATTTCTTGACATTATTTCTTGTGTAATAAGTTTGGAGAATCGTTTTTGTTTAAGTGCTCGTTAGACGTTAGCACCCGGACTAATCTCAATTACGCTTGAATAGATAAATACATATATTTATTAAATATCGGTTCTTATATCGGTGTGTAAGTGTGTAAGTGTGTGCGAGTGTGTGTACATGTAAGGTTGACCGAGATGCTGGCGGCCTGAATCCAAACAGTTTTGGATTAACAAACACGTTCAGGACTACTATTTTTTCTTTAAAGCATTAAAAATGGAATATTTAGTGGTCTCAGACACATTTCTTAGTACTTTTGTAAAAAATACCTATTGATTGTAAGTTATGCAACTTAAGTGAATTTTTACAATTACTAGTTTTTGGCACTACACGAGTCCATACATAAGCTGCTTGCCAACATACTTTGAGATCCTTCAGTCATTGGTATTTCTACGAAATCCAGTATGGCATCGGGGGATAGACACATACAATAGCAGTTTCTAACATCACAGTTGAATTCGCCTTTAAAATGCACGCCTGTAGACGTGCAACACATTCTATTACGTCTTTAAGTTTTAAAACTTAAGATTTAAGTATATAAAATTTTTTATTTTTAAATATACTGGCACCTAACATAGAATGCTAACAAATTGACTACATTGCTTTGATCGAGGTCATGTGTGAAACCTATAATACGAATTTTGTGACTATAACTTCGAGGGTTGGAAAATGGTCACCATTTATACTCATTAAAAAAGGGTTAAGGCATACCTCAGTTTTCATCTTGGATAGACTTGCACTGGTCTGATACGTTTCAGTTTCCATGTGCCTAACTCCGGCAGTCCTTGAATGATGCCCAACTGTGCCTCGTAGCTGTCTGATATAGGCATACAACTTAAAACACGTTCTGAGTTAAGGCAACCAATGTCCTGTATTCGTGGCTCGGGGTCGTTACATAATTACTTTACAAAACCTAAGATCAATCCCTTTGCCTACTAAAGTCACTGTGGTATTGAACACATGCGAATAATCAAATTTTATGTCATCACATTAGCATTCGCATCGAAAACACAATCCTGGAAGTATATAACAATTCTTATACTGACGTACACCATTCTATGCTTATAAACTGCAATATGGTGCTGGTAATTTCTTCATAATGACGTTTTCTTACACAATATTCATATTCTCTTTGAAAACCCGAATCCGTAAACATGCTGCTCGATACACTAATTTAAAAGTTAAATAAAAATTGTTTTTATTTAAACCCATGACTTCTATTTATAAAATTTTGCGTTTCCGAATCTATGGTTGCGTCATCGTATATACTACAAATCGGTCTTGAAAATACAAATCTCCAGACACATTGTTAAGCATAATTTTTTCTGTAAATTTTTCAAGTAAAATAAAATACATATATTACATTAAAAATATTAATTTTATTTATATATTTTGTTATAATGGATGGATGTTACATCGTAATCAAATTATTTTTGAAGATATGATTCAATAGACGGGTAACTCGATACACTTTTTTGTAAGTTTAAAAATTAACCTATTACTTATAAAATTATGCATTTTCTGTGCCTTGTCAACATGACTGTTGGTTAAGTTAACAGATTATTTTTACATATACATTATAAATACCTGTACAGGCACCCATGTCCTGGTGGCTCAGTAGGGAAATGGTGGTCAACGATGTTTATAAGAGGACTTATGGCATATTTGAACGTGCCACCCTGATCGTTGTCGAGAGCGATGCCTGTGATGTAAATTTGGTGGCTGTACCTTAAAAAGTTAGGAAATTGTGACTTACTATGCTTATAAAATGGATTAAGGCATAATTGGCCTAACCACCCTGATATACATCAGGGGCGATTCCTATGATATTAATTTTGCAACTAAACAGTTCAGAAATTATTGATAACTATGCCTATAAGTTTTGGGGACTCAGATATAGATATACTGTACTTGGTGTAATTAGCAGAGGTGTGTTTAGCGTAGGCATAGGTCGTATACTATGCTTATAACAAGGTGGAGTGACAGTAGTAAATAGCATGAGTGGGCGATGAACTAAAACATTTCTGAAACAAGATGGTTGGTGTTGACATAGTATGACATAACATTAACTGAAACATTCTGGAAACAAGGTCATGCTATTTTTAGACTTAGTGACTCATAAATATTTTGGTAAGAAAACGTTTTGCAGGACATTTTGCAGATTTAGTGGATAGAATCGGGAAATTTTGAGGGTAATTCTAGGAATTACGATTATTTTTTTAAAAGGAAAATGGTACATTTTGAGATCAAGGTCAGGGTCAAGATCAAAGGTTTGTCTACTGGTCCTTTGTCAGATGCCACTTCTGGTCCACTGTGAGATGCTATATGGCTCCAGATTCCGACGCCCCACACCCCTGTTCTAGATCCGCGCTATTATCTATCTACTTATGGAAACTGGTAGGTAAGCCTCAACATGTCATATAAATGAGGAAACTGGAATATATAGCTTCCATACAATGATAATATAGGGACTAGTTTCACACAAAGTCTCTGTTAAAATTATTGGATAAATAAATGTTTACGATATGCGGAGAGAGTAGACAAAGACAGGACTGCTTATACATGATTAATGACGGCACCAGGTGTTGGCGTTCCACCGTTGCGTGTCGCCCCACCCACCTGAACGCCCAAGTGCGTGCACTAATCCGGCTGGCACTTCTTTTTTTTATTCGTAATCTACCAGTTATTTTGGGCCAAGGTTCTCACATTAAAAACCATCATTGGGCCAGATAGGAGTGACATTGAACGTGACGAGTAAAGTACGCGATAAAAGTATTTAAACAGTAAATAAAAGGAGCATTTTCTGGAAAACGGAGCTACAACCCCATGAAAAATAGAAGTACTTTTTACCGCCGCTAGTCAACGTCAACATTAGTACTTATTATTCAAAAAGCAAACAAACCCCTGGACCGACTATTCATGCACGTTTTTTTAAAGGTAGAATATGTACTGTTCAGTAAATCCTGTAGCATACGTAACTGTGATTAATTTAAGTTCCGAGGAACTGCGGTGAATTTTGTAGCCAGACGACTCGCCTTCCACCAAGGTGAACCAGGTTCGATTTCCGGCGGGGTCACCCGGAATTTAGCACGTGGGAAACGTTTCAGATGTTGCTGTTGGCCTGCGGGTTTTCTCGGGGCACTTCCGTTTTCCCCGTCGTTGCATTCCGCCGCTGCTCCATAGTCACTATTCAGCGTACTGTACTTCAACCTCACCGGCGTTCAATACACATCTTTTAAGTGCCAATAGAAACGTTTCAAATCTCAACAACTAAATATTCGTAACACAGTTATTTTGTAAGAATTGATACTTTAATACGCACACGCAGTAACAATTAATAAAATGTTTTATACACTGCTATTTTGTACACATACATCCTGTAAAATTATTTGCTATTGATTTTCGTACAATGATACGGGAAAGACTAAAGTGGTTCAAGCTCATTTAAGGATATTTTTGTCATCTGTAGATAAAGATGAAAAGCTTTTAGCTCACAGCCGATTATAAGTTTGTGCAACTACAGTGATAAAGTAGTTATACCTATCAGTGCTATCTCCAAATAATATACGGCGGACACTTCGGGATATGGATTTGTGCACAATCTGCTCGTTTATGTTTATCATTTACTTCAGTTTGACAGGAATGAGAGGAACTCATACTGTAATAAAATTAAGAAACTGAGGTTAAATGTTATGTTCTTATTTCAAGCCTATATTTTGCGAGTGCACTAACTCATATGCATTTTTGTCAGGCTTGCTTGTATTTATTTCAAAATTCTTCCACCAGAAGTTCACAGTAAATATTGCAAAATATTTTATAGTTTTGTTTAAAATACGAAACATTATACAACATAACATAACATTTCGTGCAATTATTTCCATAGACATCGAGAACCTTAAGGCCTAATTTGGTGGTGGAGGGGGTGGGGGGGGGTGTAATCTCAGCAAATANCACACAGGAAGATTATTTTTTGTCTATACTCTACAGTACAAGGCTCAGTTCCCCATGATATTAGCTGTAGATAACTGATTTTTAAACAGTGCTACTGTTCTAGGTTACGAATGGTTCTTATTTCTACTCGCGAACACAAAGCCTACTCGCTGGTTACGATAACGAATCAATTGATATTTCGGCATAAATAATACAGCACGAATTATAAAACTTCTTGTTTGCAACACATGAAACCATATATTAAACATGAGTGGAAGTGGTTAATAAAGTTACATAAAGTGTTAAAACGCTATGTTTTCCAACAGAATCTTGTTTGTGAAAATGTCACAGATATCCATGTGCTCCTGGTTAAAAAAATGATCCTCTACTTTTCTTGCTTTAAGTTTCATCACAAGGCTAGGTTAGGGGCAGCGGTGGTGTAGTGGTTAGACTACTCGCCTCCCACCTAGGTGAACCGGATTCGATTCCCGGTGGGGTCACTCCTGGATTTTCACACGTGGGAATCGTGCTAGACGATGCCGCTGTTCGGTGGGGTTTCTCGGGTATTTCCCATTTACCCCGCCCTTTCATTACGCTTTCATTCCGGTGCTTCACCCTCATAGGCTCTTTAAGACCTCGATGTTAAGAGCCACCCAAATCTCTTCACTCACTCACTAGGCTAGGTTCTTGCATCCCGCGCTAACCATCACCGTAGCAAGCTCTTGATTTGCCGACACTGCTAAATGTGTTTGTTACCCTTGTACTCACGAAGTTCCGCATTCGAATGCTGGTCGAGCCAATAATGAATGTTCCCCGGTTTTGTGTAATTTACCGCTCCCTGATCCGCTTTCCGACATAAAAGCAGGTGCGCCTAAAAACCCAATTAAATATAGAATTGTCAGTTATCCCGTGATAACCATCAGAGCTCCACCCGCGCGGCCGAGCGGATAAACGACTCCCGGACGCTGATCAGGTTGCGGAGGTTCAACTCCCTGCGCGGGGTTTTCCACGATCCAGGACGTGTCAACTCGAGTCGCATGTGAGTCGCTGGCATGTGGGCCGTTCTCGCTGTCAGCGAGAACCATTCGAAGCACACGCCGGTCCGCTGATGGCATGTTTTGTATACATGATATAAGGGAAATTGGTGGCCGCGCCGGACGTGTTTGGAAATTGAGGCTACACTTCCCGACTGACTCTCTTCGCGAGTTCGCTGCTCTAGGGGATGGGTTTTCCAGTGCGGCTTTCTATCTTCTTTTAAGGCAGATGCCAGCGCAGCTTCTGGCCTCTCCACCACCCCACCAGGTAACCGACCACGATGTGGACATTCCCGTAGTGCTACTTTTCTAGCCTTACGTTAAGTTTTCACAAAAAGCAAAGCTAAGATCAGAAATTTTGTTGGCCCAGATGTTTAGGCTTATACGGAACTTTGCAATTTCAAACTGTCATGACGGCCAACAAGACATTAACGCACATACCACACAAACGCGCTAAAATCGTAGTTAGTTACCGATAAAATACAAGAAGTCGCTGTTAAAATAGATGCGGCACATCTAAAATCTAACACATGCGCGTCTACTCCTTAAAACTTCTTTCACTCTCATATAAGAAGAGCCGTAGCCATATGTCCTGTGTCTCTGAGAGGCCCACGGGAGAGAGGGCTATAGGTAGAGAGACACGGTAATTTCGCGAGTTCAGCGGTGCTAGGATATACTTCAAACACTCGTACATCTTGTTATAAGCTATTCACGGTGAACTGAGCACTTTTGAATGCCTTGCTTAAGCTATGCTTGTATGCACATTGAGTAGTATTCCACCATATATGTAAAATTAATTTTGTTCATGAGTCAAAGTGAAACTTTGAAACTATTTAAAAAGTAAATATATAACAAAATTTGTTATTCTTATATTTAAATGTATTAAAAAGCATAAAACAAAACAAACCATTTTAGTATTTACGAATGATTACCTTCCACCTTTAATTCAACGGTAAGACGTGGAACCACTTTCATTCCGTTGTTGCCAACTTTATTGGGCCCATGCCAGTTGACATGCCTGTTAAAATTCATCCAGGTAGTGACAGTTACTTTTTTCAAAGGTTAATTTCAAAAGTAGTCAATTAACCGTTAACATTATATATTTAAGTGATTTGGCCACTCGCTTCTTGGCACTTCCTGCTGGATTGTGAACCAGTAATACACATGTCAAAAGAAATCAAGCAAATCACTTGCATCCTAGTACACAGGACGAAGTGCTCGTCATGAAGGCATCAGCCAATGAACAAATGACAACGCTTGGAGTGCATACACAATTGTCGAGATTAGCCTGGCCACCAAATGAACTCGCAAAATTTCCGCGTCTGAACTTAAATATAAATTTCATAATTGTCACGGACGCATTCCTCGCTTGCTCCTCTCCTTGCCTAATGCAGCAACATATATGACGCACGTGTGCAGTGGATGGCCTGCTTCCAAATTTTCCGACCGCTGCTGACTGCGTAAAATATTGAAATGTTATGCAACTGTTAAATTTTAACCAATTTATTCACAAATTAAAAAATTTTGATAGTCCATTTTTAAAAATTGAAGGTTTAACATAAACTTACTAAGCATTTCCTAAATACATATTATTACGAAATAAATTGGTGTAGAAATTTGCGTCCACTAGATTTCCATAGCACAGAGTTCGGAATTCATACTTCAAATAACTACTTTAAATACCAGTAAAACAAATAGAACAAAAATATAAAAAGAAGGAAATATTAAAAAAGTACGACTGTGTCCCAAAGTTTATGTATTCCTAGACGTGTTAACTGATACGGCTGTCGTATTTATAGTTATTGAACGCGTAGAGGATTGGACGCGCATCCGGTGAGAGTATCTGGAAAGTAAGCAAATATGGCTCGGTATAATATAGTCTACTTCTGATGTATTCCTTCCCTGCCTCTGAAATTAATTTCGACAACAGTAGGTGAGCATAAAAAGCTCAGAGGCGCAGAAACGTGAGTGGGGCAGGGCGTACAGTGTTGCATTTTACCTTTCTCCAAACTTTTATGAGTGGGTACAACATTGCTTCTGTACCACCAAAATTACTTTAGTACTCACGAAATTGTTCAACTACAACAACAATAAAACCATCAAAATGTCACGACCTGTTGCGACAGGAAAATATCTATCCTGTTGTGTTTCCTTTAAACGGGAAAATCCTACTTGTTCCGATGAAAAGCTGTTATCATCTCTCCACGCGTCTTCTACTGGCCTAATCTTCCTTACGTGTCTTGCGACAAAGTTTACTTAAGTAACTGGAGCCTAAATAACTACAGTTCTGGTCAACTTTGATGAAAAAATCTTTTTCAAAAGAGTTAATCGAAATGCGCAGATTGTTACAGATAAGTTTAGGTTACTCAGAAATGTATTTTTGTTTTCATTTCACCATACGAAGCAATTATGTGACAAACTCGCAACATAATTCGTGTGACAACATCCAATGACTGTGACGAACGTATGTTACGTATAATATTTACTTTCACAATTTACAAATAGCACTAGGATATATCGAATGGAGAGTGGGAGCGCTCTTGATGAAATATTCTCAAATGCCTTTTTCCTTTCCCTGCCAATTCCCAGCAACCTTTCGGAATTGTGATCTGTAGTCTGACTCAGATCGAAAGGTGTACACCGCTCCCCGCCCCCGCCAGCAATCGGAAATAGTTCCAATGCCTCTCAATAACACTAGCACATTGGTATCGCCCGAAGCGGAGTCTGCAGCAACGAAATGAAATGAGGCTGGCGCCTACCTCAGCAAGCTGCCCTTCCCGAAAGAACACACTTATCCCTGGCAGGCTCAGTAATGACTGACTTGAGGTGGCCAGGGAAGAACGAACATCGTAATGAAAACGACAGCGCAAACATGAGCTTCTCCAAGTGAAATATTTTCGGTTGGTCAGTGCCTGTAATTGAACGGGGAACCTCTCTACTGTTTAGAGAGTGCGTGCCAGATGCGCAGTAGCCAATTTCGAAGTCTAAAAAATGAACTGCTATTTTGTCAACATGACTGTGGAATTTGTGTTTTGAATCTTAAAGGGCATTTAAGCGTATTTAATGAAACTATAATATATTTAAATAAGGGCTGTTCACGGTAAAGTAAACACTTTTGAAATCAACATTTGAAAAATAAATCACTCCACATAACTACATGCATGCCACAGTACTTTTTGGCATGCAGGCTTCTAGTTAAGTTGGCATTGAGTTTATAAAAATATTTGTAAGACCTAACGTCGTACTGAGAGTGTAATGTAAAATTTGTCTTGCGAAGGGGATATTACTTTGTTTATGTAGGTTATTCACGATAAAGTGAGCACTTTTTGAAGCCTTCTCATTTGGAATAATAGTCAATAAATATACTTTATTGTAGCCTTAGATGTAAACTTTCTAGTTCTGTAAAATATTTACATTGTATTTATTACTTACACGGAAATATTTATTCAAAGAATTGACGGAAGGAAAAAAAATGGTTGATAGAAAAAAGTGACTAGGGGCTCAAAAGTGCTCACTTTACCGTGAACAGTTTGTAAAAATAAGAGTACTAGTATGCACATTATTTACATTGTTATTTTCCTCAATATTTCACGGTTTAGCTTGGATGGCACGTGAATAAAGTGAGCCGGCCCGTGGCAACGCTAACTTGTCATAGTGGAATGTTACAAACGAGACGAAAAGTATATCCTAAGGAGGGCTTTAGAAAGTGCCCAATTAACCTTGAACAGCCTATAGCAAATTTCGTAGGTTAAACTGTGGGTTTTTTTTTTGGAAAAAAAAAAAAACAGAGAGGTAACAGATGTACACGTCATACTATTTCGCAAGTTCTGCTGTTTATTCATGTGCCAACGCTGAAGACACGCAGAGAAAACAAAAATGGTCAAAATCCCGATCTTCAAAAAGTTGTTTTGGTTATTTCATCAGCCATTATAAAGACAACCTAGCGCACGGACTTCTAGTATACCATTTTGTTGAAAAATTTTAACGATAGGTTTGCTTAAGCAACAAAACATTTGTTTGGCTAAAACAAAATTGTTTTAAATAAATTACCTACATGGTTTTGTGGACAAATTCCATACATTTGGCAGAGCAGAGGCTTGGTTCTACCAACAAATTATCATTTAGCTGAAACAAACGCCACGCAAACAAATATATTTGGTGTACTGAAATAATTCCTTTTCTCAGTGTACTTAATTGCTAGTTAAATGGGTCACACATTGTGTTATGAAAGGTAAACAAAAGGCGGACGGTATTGTCGACATACAAGATATCGAAATGCGGAATTTTCTCGAATTATTGAAGTAGCTTAGTAGAGCATCGGCTTTACATATGTTTTTAGGGTAGACTAAATAAGACTACTCTAGAAACACTGCGTTATTTTTCAAAGTGCCATCTCCAATCATCTGGATCTTAGTATTTGGTGGGTGAGTCTCAAATATAGACAATGTCAAACTATTCAAATAACAGCTATCACTTCGCAGAGGAGAGAAATGCAGACCATTCGCTTGCAGAGGTTAAGTAAACAGTCAACGTATCCAGCCTGGCGTGAATCAACGACCACCTACCTGGCCAAAAGCATCCGGACACAGCAAGGTCGAAGAAACTATGGCAGCCTTGCGGTGACTAACGCCGTAGGTTTGCCCTTTGCATCTAGACCTTACACTCGCCTTGAAAATATCTGAAGTAGCCGTCAATAGAACTTCGTCGGAAGTCTCGTGTGGTCGCTGCGGCGGTGAAGTCAGCTACTGGAGTTGGGAGACGTCGTCCGGCTGACGATGTTGCGATAAACTCTAAATATAGTCAATTCACGGTTACTTCCAACTTTTCTGAAGCCCTGCTAAAGTTATGCTTCCAGGATATTCCTCCGTCTCGTTAAAACAAAGCCTAACCATGTCTAGAAAATTACACCAAAGGGACTGCGCATCGCATACGTGCGCACTCAGTGTAATAATATTTTGCATAAGAACTATTTCTTGCCAGTAATTACCAACATACCTGTTTTATCACTGCTTTCATTCATATTAATTGTAAATTAAATATTATAGTTTATGGATAAAATACTAGTAAGATTTCAATTAAACCAAACACTAGGTACGTTTTACATTGCCAGAAATATAAAACGCTTGTGATACATGACATTTAGGAAATAACCAGACACGGGGTGATTTTTCAAATGTTAGATTAAAAAAGTGTGAAGAAATTGCGAATACACTATAAATCATACACGTGCAAGCTTGTTGTTTGTGTGATTGAACCTGTCGTCCCCTGACTCGTTCTGCAGCTTTGTGTATCAGTAATACACACGTGGAAAGAGACGGGGTGTATCACGTAAAGGCTGTTCACGGAAAAGTGAGCAATTTTGAAATCAAGGTTTGAAAAAAAAAATCACGTTTCACAACTGCACGTATGCTATAGTACACGCTGGCATGCAGTCTGCCAGTTAAAGTTGGCAGCGAATTGAGAAAAATAGTTCTACGCCTTGACGTTTTGTTGAGAGTTAAATTTTTAAATTTATTGATACTGATCTCAGTGTTTCCTGTTTATTGCAAATAAAAACAGTACACATTTGCATTTTATTAACACGTTTCCTTTCCTAAAAATTTCATGGTTTTACTTGCGTGGCGCATGAATAAAGTGAGACGATTCGTGGCAATCTAAATTTCACATAATGGTCGAAGGATTTAAAACGAGAGGAAAAGTGGATCCAAACAATGAACAAATGACAGCACCTGTAGTCTACACTACACAGCCTAGCCTATCTGTCATATGAACTCGTGAAATTTTCCTGTTCTCTGTCTACAGGTTAAAAGTTGAAGCAGAAAGTATGAAATCTGGTGTTTTGGTTTTCGATTACGCAGCTCTACAAGTTAAATTTTTTCACCGTTTAAAGGACGTTTTCTAGTGTTCCGCTTTGTTTCTTCTTTCAGACTGTTCATATCCTTCCCCAACATGTGAGATTTAAAATTTGCTCTTACCTAATGACTAGTTGTCTGAGTGGTCTTCAATTGGCTATGCAAAATTAATTCAAAGTAAGATTTTCATCTAATTAGAATTTTAAAGAATTTGAGCTGACGCTAATATAAAAATTACACTTCTAAGAAGACGATAGGCATGAACTACATTTCGTTATTTGCTACAAATATTACAGTAAGTACTAAAATTTGTGTTTATATTAAAATGTGAAGGTTTGGACAGAGATTAATTTTTCAAAGGATCATTTAGTTAACAGCAAACGAGTAAAGAAGTATACAACATGTTCGGAAACTAAACGCCCAAACTTCGGGAGGTTGTTCCGAATGAAAAATAAAGCCGTACATATACAGGCCACCATATACCCATACAGAATATTAAAGGAGATATGAACCTGTGAAAATTGGGTTTTGAAAGAGTATTTTCGCTGAATACCTTGTACTTTCTGCCAGCGTTAGGGATGGCGGCGATTTACCTACACTACGTCCCATGCGGTTGAATAGGCACGCCCATTTGGCGCGCTATGCAGCACGTACTAGTGGAGGGCATGTCGTTGATGTGCTGACGTCTCATTTCCTCAAGCCAAACAGTGCGCACAGACCGAGGACGGCCAGCATCACGCATGTGACTCTGCAACATGGGAAGCATTAGTCACCTTTTTGCTGTGGAATTTGTAGGCGTTGTACAAGGCATTCAGCAAAAATACGTTTTCAAAACCCAATTTTAATAGGCTCATATCTACTTTAATATTCCGTTTTGCTATACAGTCTTCTGTATATTTTCGACTTTAATTTTCATAAGGAACCCCCTCCCGTAATTTGGGCGTTTAATTTCCGGGACATTCTGTACATATTCACCTATACGTGGACTACGCTTCCTCCGCCGTTTTCAGTGTAAAGAGCGGCAAATCAACGTGGATAACACCTGGATCAAGGCACAGAATGTCTGATTTCACAGAAGCGAAACGGTACGCGCCTCCTGAACTTTGACTGCATGCCCCGACAAAATGGCCTTGCGCCCTTGCAACATGGCGTGGGGTCATCCGCTAATCGGTGCCCAGAGGTGAACCTGCCGGTCACAGGCCAAACTAGTATAGTATATGATGTCCACTTTAAAAATTAGTACTTTTGAAAGCCTTGCTTAGAATATGCCTTTCTTATAATTTTGTATCATTCTGCCATGTGTAACATTAACATTGTCATAAGCGCGATCACTTTATTCATACGCCAATCTAGCGAAACTACGGAATTGTTACGAAGCAAGTTTTTTACTTATATAAAAATTCCTTATGTATTCTATTGTGTTTTTCAAAACAGGAAAAAAAAAGACATTACTATTGAGTTTTGATAAATCTAAACGTATTTACACTAATAATACGATGCCAAGTCGTAAAATACTACATTTATTCATTCGAGCGCCAGTTTAACAGGAAGCCCGCATGTCACTCTGTACCTTAGCACATATATACATATATATATACACACATACACACAACGCGGCAGTTTCACTCAGACACAAAGCACAGACTAGATAAGTACTGACACGAAATTGCGTAGCGGTTCTTTTAATGCGGGCGTACCTGTTCTCTGAGTTCTCTAATTGGCTGCGCGAGGCTATGGAAAGGGGCCTTGTGTCTCACTGGCTGTTACATGTTGCAAAAGGGATCCTTATTGGCTGGGTTACAGGCTGGCGAGTACGTTACTAGGCGCTTATTGGCGAACGGCATTCCAACATTTTGCTGATCAGTGACGCCACTTTTCTGACAGGTGTGAATGGAGTTCGCACTGCAAGTGGCTGTTTCCCTTCTGAATTCTTGTATTCTTAAGTGCTTCATGCACATGGCCTGTTTATAGACTAAGTGATGATACACCAGTGTCACCCCATCGACGTGTTGCTTGTATGGGCTGCATTGCCCCGTTGTGTGATCCGGCTGAGGTTACATTGGAACCATCACCGCCCTTGCCGGGCATTTAACGCCCACTAACTGACTCGCGACCTTCAAGGCCATGACAACACTTCCGTTATGCGTGCCAGCTTCCACGTAGAAACACGCTAGGTCTAGAACACACGTACTAAAAATACGAAACACATAATTTCCGTTTAGCCAACATTTTTCATGAAGAAAGAATAAATTGGTGGCCTATGTGCTATGTAAGTCACGCAACATGGGAGAAATACAAAAAGAAAATTTTCCATAGTAGTTAAAAGATAGTCCATGCAAGTTTGAATACAATCTAATACAAAAACTGTGCAGCCTTTTAGAACACGCCAGAAGAGAGAAGGAACAATCTTATTCAAGCGTTTTAATCATAGCTTACTTGACATTTAAATTTACGAAGCTATATAAATTAAGAAAAAAAAATGTATATTTTACGTCTTTTATAAGGTTCGGATGATGAAGAAAGTTAACGAACTGCCGTAATTATATCGTAGAACTTTCCATATCTATTTCGTAAGGTTAGTGTTAACATATATATTATCATTTATTTTTTACTCTTAACAAACTGCTACTGGTGCGAAATAGACAATATTTCCAGAAAATACTAGCAAAGAAAGAAACTTTCTTGTTCTCAATTTTTGTAGGCGGCACCACGATATATCCATTTAGCATCACCAGAGAAAGAAAAGTACTCTTTATCCAAAACTCAGCTTTAAGAATACATTTACATACATTGGAGTACAAATATTTGTCTATAAATTTTTTTTGTATTACTTAAAATGTCTCAGCGTTTGAATAACTTACAGAATGTTATAGTCTATTCACGCTTTCTTCACACTTTTTGAATCAAACGTTTGATATATCACCCTATGTATAACGTGTTTAGTTATTTCCTAAATATATTATTTATCGCAAGCGTTTTATACTTCTGTTTAAAGTATCACATTTTTCATTTAATTGAAGTTTTACCCATATTTTATTTATAAATTATATTCCATTTATAATAAATATGAATAAAAACAGCGATAAAATATGTGTGTGGTAGCGCTTAGTAAGATATAGTTCTTATGCAAAATATTATTACAACTGAGTGCCCACGAATTTGGTGCTTTGTCCTTGGTGTAATTTTCTAGACTTAGTTAATCTTGGTTTGCACGAAGTGGAGGTATATCCTGCTAGGAGAACTTTAACGGGGTTTCAGAAAAGTTTGAAGTAACAGTGTATGGGCTATATGCATAATTACTATGTTTAATTTGTCCAAAATGTCGCATGGTTAGGTGGACGAATTATTACTGCTATAAAAACATTCCTTCAAATATTATTGATCGGCTTATAAAGAGAGTCATCATCGCACTGTGCTACGTGAAAAACTTCTTACCTTTCATGGCGATATATTAAAATGGCGTCTTGATGGAGTACTAGTTAACAAGCACCCGTTTTGTAGCTAACTAACCGTATGGTTGGCTCCCTATAAAAAGTCCGATATTTTAATGTTCAAATTTCCCACTTTTCACAATATCATTTGGTACCGGTAGAAATATTTAATAGTGTTTTGTTTTATTCATAGATATTAATAAATGACTTAAAGCAGACTTCGAATTTAGTAAGCACAAATTAGAGAAATTACCCTGCATTAACTTGGACTAGAATATCACTAGGGGAAAATCTCTGCCGCTGTATTTGGTCGGCACAGAACCCCCGACCTCACGAATACAAGTCAGGTATGCTAACGCGTAACCGAAAGGTGTTCGGTATATTCACAGATATTGATGAAAAAAATGTAAACTACTGACTGGCTAAAAGTCACTTAACACAATCAAATTTAGCTTCAGATGAAATCACTTTTTGTATGTAACTAGAAGAACTACCTGGCATTGCCCATTGTAAGAGGGCTATGTAAGGTTTAAGACAACGTTTCAGAGATTTCACGCCCAGTTTGGGAGGGGCAGGGGGAAGGAGACACACGACACCATTTTAGGGAATTTTGTCACAATAAGGGGCCGGAGTCCATTATGGCCTTCAGAGTATTTCAATACGGGTACTGAAGGGCATCCCTGCCAATTTTTGTCCAGCTCTGCCGAACGGTGTAGAATTGAGATACACAACCTAATTGTTGTATTTAGGGGGTTTTTGAGCCCAATGTGGTACGTTGGTAAATTTTGGCCTACGGGGTATTTTGAGTTGGTTACTGAAATGCATCTCTACCAATTTTGATCAAAATCCGTCGAATGGTGTAGAATTGAGATAGATGACACCGATTTAGTGGCTGGGGCGAGGGAGGGCTGGGCACAATAGGGGATCGGAGCCCATGTTGGTGTACAGAGTATTGTACTGAAGGGCATTCCTGCAAATTTTAGTTCAGATCTGTCGAACAGTGCAGAATTGAGATACCGTTGTAGGATTTTTGGGGGTTTTGGGCCTAATGGGAGGCCGGTGCCCATGTTCGTCTGCCGAGTGTTATACGTTGGGTACTGAAGTATATCCTTGCCACATTTAATCCGGATCCGTTAAATGGCGTAGAATTTTACGGAGAACAAACATACGTACAAACTTTGACTTTTACATCTACAGGTTGTTTTAAAAAAGTTGGCGCTGCTTGCAGGATGAGTAGTACGTAGTATACGAAGGAAAAAATATATTAGCAAAAATTTGGCCGATTCAGCTTCCCCTCCGCGTAATCCCCCTCCAAACCTAGGAGGACTAGCTACGGCGGACGGAGTATTCATGTTACCCAATGTGTGTGGCGTGCTACAGGAAATGTTCAAAGTGTGCACAATGGGCGTCAACGCAGCCCTGCAAACGTCTGCAATGGACGATCGCACCGTCTTAAACAAACCGTGGTGGGTGCGTCGCGGTCGTCCACTGTTTCCCGTAGAGGCACTCATAAAAGCGTTGAAATGTCTTTCCGTTAACGTGTCGTCGATTTGGAAATGTGTTCACGTACAGACGTCTTGCCGCCACACGATTACAGTTAGCGCGCCCATACCTACATTAGGATCACGTCCTGTTCTGCACAAGTGTATTCCATTACACTGCTGACGCACGTATAGGCTATTCATGGTTTAGTGAGCACTTTTGAAAGCCCTCTCATTTAGAATAACAGCCAATAAATATATTTTATTTTAGCCCTAAGACATTAATTTCCGAGTGCGGTGGAATATACACACTGTGATGATTACTTACGTGTTAATGTTTATTTTAAAAGATGGTTAAAGGATAACCAATGGCTGAAAGGAAAAAGTAAATTGGGCTTCAAAAGTGTTCACTTTACCGTGAACAGTTTATACCTGGCGATACAACATGTCCACTACTGCTACCTTTTGTGCAAACACAATCTGTCTGGCCGGCACACTGCTGCGACGTACTTCATGGGCTCTATTCTAAGTTCTTTAGACGCAGCTCCCGATCGTGAAATAACGACTTTTGTAATATTTCCGGTGTTTGGTATTCTAAGTCAAAGGTGACTTTTCTCGATTCTCATAAGAAAACGATCGAAAGCACTCGACTGCTAATGCGTTGTCGAAAGCTGCCTTCCCAATCGGGAACCTCAGTTTCAACTTGGGGGTGAGAATCATGGTTGCCGTATTTATTGCAAACGGGATAAACTTTGTAGTTCCGTCCTTCTTAAACGTAGTACATAACATATAAAAGGTTTTAGGCAATACAAGTGGAACATTATTATAATGCATCTAATTGTATCAACACGTGTTCGGAAGTATGACAGTGCCGAGGGAGTGAGGTCTCGAAACTATAGTGCGCTTGGAATGACTATTTGGGTATATTTTGCTCCCGATAGTTTCAAACTGCGTTTCCCGATCAGCAGGAGTGCTAACTGAAGAGATAGATATTTAGACCTGCCGATAGACACCTGAAAAACTTAGAATAGAGCCCACGACCAGAATGCATACTCAGTCCACAGTATGAAGCCCCACTAGCTTTGAAAGACGATTACGCGAAGGGGAAACTGAATCAGCCATATGTTTGACAATGTTTTATTCTTTCATATATTACTTACTACTCATACTGTAAGCAGCGTCCATTTTATTCTAAACTATCTGTATAAATAAACTTGCTCCCCCCCCCCCCGGTCTTCGTCCGCGTGTACTATACACCAAGAGGCTGGTAGCTTTTTGATTTTTGTATTCTCAGTATTTCTGAATGTAATGCTACTGGATTATATTCAAGCCGCTTTAAATATTACTTTAGTAAATAAAATCTCAGTTTTGTTGGAAAACCAAATACAAACAAACGGCCTCGTTATTCTTATAACACGTGATTTTGACACTTCTCTACATGATTCGAAAGTTTATAGTTCTGACAGTTCTATTTGCAAGAAACCAGTTGAATGTTGCAATACAAAGATTAGTTACTGCGCAGCTGGTATGGGTACTATATTCTAATTCACGCTTAGTAAAAGTTTACGTAATAAATTAATAACCGGGTTATAAAATGTGATTCAAACACTTATATAGAACCTCATAAAGAAAATAACATAGCAAAATGTTTCACTGACCACGTAGTCTACGGAAATAAGCTATTTATTATTGCGCCTGCTCAGTTACGACAAATTTCCCTTGTGAATGTGAAGGAAATAAAACTTTTTTTCTTGGTAAGAGGCAGGTTTAATTTCAATTCACACTTCTTTCGTTTGATAAATTAAAAAATATATATTTTGAAGGTTACGGGAATGAAAACGATGTAGTTTATGTAACGTATAGGATTCGAAACCTTTTTCACTTTATTAACGATTTGAGTTTAGATATATCCTGAAATTATGTTTTATGTATTGATATAGCCAACATTTTAAAGCAAAGAACATAACGATATCTTAACGGGTTAATGAGCTATTGGGAAGTCCTCGAAAAACATATTTTCCCTCTTTTAACACTCCTAGGGGTTGAATTTAAAAAAATCCTAAATCTACTTTTTAGGCATTTAGCCTTTTTAAGTAGACACCATAGCAATATCCCACCGGGTTAATGTAATGACCTATTCAGGACTCTTCGAAAATACATTTGACCTCTTTTCACCCTCTTAGGTATCGAAATTCGAAAAACCCTTTCTTGCGGATGCCTACACCCAAAGGGAAAGCCATTCCTAAATTTTCATGCTTTTGCGTCTAGCGGTTTGGGCTGTGGGTTGGTGAGTGAGTGAGTGAGTGAATCAGTCAGTCTGTTAGTCTGGACACTTCATTTTAAGCATAGAGATATCCTGTAAGCTATATGAAGTCATTTAAACGACGCAATTGCAGCAGTTTTTTCACTCCAAATAATCGAATTATAAATTTTTTCCCAATAAATGTTTGGGTTTGAACATAAACTACGCTTTCTTCAGTTGAAATTCTCAGCTACCTATCATAATGATACAGGCATTATTAACAGGAAAATAAAGCATGAAAGCAAAATAGCATCTGCTCATTTAAAGGCGAAAAAAGTATGCACTAATGTTTTTACATAAAGTACATGTAGGCATACAGTATAAACATTTTGGTTTGGGGAGATCATTTGTTTAAGTATTTGGATTAAAAATCCTTTATTTAATTCCTGCTGTTCTTTGTGTGTTGGTCAACGTCTTTGAGGCCGAGTGTAGCTCAGTCAATATGAATTAAAAGTTATATTTGTTCTTTAATGCGTGACAACAGAGTATTTAAGAAAACAGAGGTGAAGCGGCCGCTTACACCGCGAACTACAGCCGCACATGCCAGTAAAATGGCGGCACTGCCCAGCAAACTGTTGGAAAGCCGTTCGCCAGTCATAACCTGGTAACCTACTCGCCAGGCGGCAGTCCCAGCACGCAGTAGCCAATCACACATGAGACCCGTTCCCAGAGTCTCGCACAGCCAATCAGAGAACGGGTACGGCCACATCAAAGAAACCGCCACGCCATTTCGTTTCTGTGTTATTATTCACTTTGTGGCGTAACACACCGTAAAACCATTTTTTTGCCTATATCGATTGCAAATAAATGATGATAATAATTAGAGGGCCGGAAATTTCGCGAGTTCATTTAAGGACAAGTTAAACTTTATCCGCATTTATCATGAAGTCTCGCTTCTCTTGGACCACCGTTTGTTAGACACGCCCCGGACCACTCTCGACCAATAACGAACCTGTAAGGAAAACAAGGACCGAATACCGTGCTACCTGGTCAGTGGTTAAACTGGAGCAACAGCCAATGAACAACTAACTGAGGCTCAGGCATACAAAATAATGTGGCGCCTAGCTTGTTGCCGAATGAATCCGCGAAATTTCAGGGTCTCTAGTTATAATTATGAAAACCATAAGATAACGAAAATTATAAAATATTCTTGTGTAGTGACCTAATTCACAGATGACATTGTAAAACCTTTAAATTTTTTTTAAGCTGTTCGGGAACTTTAAATGGTACACAGTCAACTCGCCAATCTATTGGCTGACAGCGACCTAGTAATAGACAGTTTGTAACACTGTACTCGGCATGGCTTGTCTCGGGACGGTGGCACAAAATACGTATGCGGAAGTGAAATATCATGGCGGTTCCTTTGACGCAGGCGTACCAATTCGCCAACTGGCTGCACGAGGTTCTGGAAACGAGCCTCGAGTCTGATTGGCTACCGCGTGCTGCGGAAGATTCCCTGTTGTCTGGGCTGCCGGCGGGCGAGTAATGGAAGAATAACTGCTTTGCAAAAGTACTTGACTTGTTTGTTGGTGAATGAAAGTGCGTTCTCAGGCAAGTTCCCCGAATTACTTTCATTTAGAGTCTTAACATATTAGTTGTAACGTCCAAAGTGTGATAAGAACTACAATTACCGTCTCGCAAATGTTAACCCAAAGTCGCTGTCTCTAATAAATTAAAAAAGAGTTAACAAGTATTTAATTTTTTGGGAAGGTTTTCTATTTTTACTTTTATAACCTATACATTTTTTTAGACAGATGCCAGTCCATTAATGCCTTCATATTTGTTTAGAATTACAACGACAAGTTGATCAGCTGACAGCTCGTTAATAAATTATAAAGCCGCCACTTGACGCATCAGATGATGGCGAAAGGATACATAAACGAAAAGTACACATTGGCGCTACTTTCGTCGAACTGTAAAAATATTGCCAAGTTACATGAGACGGAGAGTAAGTTACCATGCGCTGGTTGGCGATAGGCGTTCCGGCATGCTGATGGCTAATGACGCCATTTGACTGGCGCGTGCGACTGGCGTAGGTGGTAAAAGCAACAGTTTCACTTCTGCATACTGCGTGCAGGATTTCTGGTAGCTTGGGTCGCACTACAACGCTACGTACGAGCGGTGAAGTACGAGGGAGGCTAGGAACTATACATATACTGTGATATACAAGAGTTACAATACATATATCATCCACTTTACCAAGTGTGTGCTGCAGTGGAAGGCCGCGGCGAGCGAGAATCAGCAACACCGCGTGGGAAGGTCGGTGCCGTGATTTTATCATGTGGAAATTAATGACGAGATGTTGACGCGCTGTAGTTTTCCGTATTTAACTTATATAAATATCCTGTAAAATGCAAATTTCGCTGAAGGAGGAAAAAATTTGAAGAAAGCGGAAGGAGGAGGAAAATGAGAATTGAAATGAGTGGAGGAAGATGACAAAATTAAATACTTCACTTCATCTTTAACACTCCATTCTCGAGCGAACCTTTCTAAACTGGAGTATTTTCAGTAAAATATCCTTTTGACTGTGCACTAAGAATGTAGGATAAGGGAATTTTAGTATCTACTTATTAATATCTCACAATAAATTTATTTCACGTATCGAGAAGAGGGTTCAAAAGTAAACGAATCCAACTTTCGAACATAAGGGTTTTAAATTCATAGTATTCAACGGTGCCTTTTATTTTAATACAGTTCGGCATTTGAACACACTGTTTCCTCTTCCTAGGTATGTACGTTTATAAATCAAACTTGTTTAAAAGCAAAATTATCAAAAGTACGCGCTTTTAAAAAGACACAAAAAAATAGAGACTGTGGTATTTATTCTTAATTTATTTTAAGTCACCGATCTCTGTTTAGGGTACATTTATAAACGCAGTTGATTCCTCAAAACGAAAACAAACAGTGCTGCCTTCACAACAGTTGACAGTGCTACAATACACGGAATGGACACAGTTGTAGCCGTGGGACAGTGCGGAGCGCAGAGAACGTGACCCTTGTGGAAGGTGGGTTTGCAGCGTTGCTATGTCATGTCGAAGGCCATGGACATTGTGTACTGCTTATCGCTGCACGTGTTGAAGGACAGTTCCATTCCAACAGTCGCCAAGCTCTCAGATATCCTGCTCGCCTCTTATTTTTAAATATCTTGTAAGGGTGGCTAAGATGAAACAGAAATCAACAGAGTTTGTGTTACTATGTCAGTGGGTATAATTTCCGAACTTCTAAGCTGTCTATAGGTAAATGTGTAAACACCTCCGAGTGTTAAAACACGCTTGTAATGCATTTCATTTTAACAACGAATTTATGGAACTCGTTTAATTGACGTTTATACGAAAATATTTTTCAATTGAATAAGATAAATTCAAATAAGTACAATCAATTAACGCTTTACAGTGTTCAACGACTTATTTTTCATGCACCAACATAAGGCTTATTCGAATTTCGAAATTTTTACGCGCTGTTTCGATAGCTCGGCGATCTTAAAATAAACGTCTTTAAAGGTTAGCTAAATGTTTTGTGAGTATCCTGAACGAAGAATATCTGAGTGACTTAAAAAAGGGGTTGTGTCGTTTTGCCTAAAGTCGTTTTACCTACAGCGTTTTGCCTACAGAGCTTTGTCTACGGCGTTTTGCTCAGCAAGCGTTTTGCCTAAAAGTTGTTTTTCGTAAGGGCGCTTTGCCTACATTTGAGGGGAAACGGTGGGTTTCCGCAACAAGTCTATAAGCACGCAAACGGACGCTCGACAAATCTCCGAAAATGTCTACGAAATTGCTTAAACCTATGGCGAAAACCGTCATGGTGCCACCACACTGGTATCAACATTGTTGGGATTTCTGTATGGTGCCTGCCAGACAATTCTCTCCAAAGAAAAGTGCGCTGTATACACCAATCTCTACATGACTCCGTATCTAAACTTGCGCAAGTTGTGGTGCAATGTTGTGAAATGGAACGTCCGTATATTGAAACGATAAATCCGTATTTATTTGACAGATAGAGTTCTTCTGTTCAACTCAATTCGTATTGGTGGGCGTGCACAGTACGTTGGAAATGCTGCCACAACTGCTTAATGAAGAGAGGTCTTGCTTATCGCTTTGTACTTTTAATAAAAAAAAAATGGATTATGCAAGAAATAAACGAAACTTCAGTTTATAGTGAATATTTTTATTTCCCCACAATTCTTCCATGTTTACTTCTAAAGTGCTTTTGTCAATTCGCCTTGTACTGTCAAACTCGTGGCATCCAACATCACACATTCTTTTCCCAACCAGTTTCTGTACAGAAAGCTGTAAGTAAATAGCGACGGCGTGCATACGTGATAATAGTTTTTTTTACAGAATTCCGTTAAATAGTCTCTGTATAGCTCAAGTATTAAAGATAATTACACAATTAAGTACAGAACTGGGATGTTTCCTAGGAAAACAAGTATACTTTTATTGATACTATTGAAATAATTACCATATATAATACTACTGGGCACAGTATTATTCCCGTGCGGACTTTATTTTTCAACCTATCACGCTCTCAAAATGTAGAATTTTTTAATTACTTTGTAAACAGTGATTACGATTTACTATTGGCTAACGTGTGTGTGACGTAGTTGTACATGCTTTGGGTTAGCCATCCTAGCTTCCACTGCCGATCATTTCGTAGGCCGGTCACCGTGGAATACAGAGAAACGTTGAAATGTAAAAGCAATAAAATTGTTAATAGAAACTACGTTTTTCACAAAATTAATTGCTATTTATAACCCGATTTCGCTTTAATCATCACGGCCTTCATTTATGTTTGAAACTTCAACGGTGTTTGAAAACACTATTTTAGTACAGCATTTGGTGATAAATTACGAATTGTAAATATTTTATTCAAGAATTTTACTCTCAATATTAACAACTAATCTGCACTTTTATTCGTCACTGATTTAAATTCACGATTTTATACTTAATTTAAATTTTTCCTTGCAAATACATAGCTTTCAAAAAACGCAAGGCCTTATTTGGGCGCACGGAAATTTTATTTTATTACGGAAATTACTTAGTTATCATGTTATTTTGGCAACAATGCTGTTGACCACCTTTCACCCCTCTAGAAACTACAAAAGTTCTTTTGCAACAGATATGCAGATTGTTCTGAACCCTCAGTGTAGGTTTATTCTCTTGTTAGTTCGTTTTTATTCATAAAATGGAAATGAAGCTCAAGGAGTGACGTTTTGCGACAGCTCGAAGGACAGATAACAAATCGCAGAGAATGCTTGATACACGCAGAAATATTTACAGGTAACTTATTCGTGCATATCTGAAGTATTGAGATGGATGAACAACAATGGCTTAATGTATCGTCGACAGCAAGGCCATTACAGACAAAAAAGCTCGGACAACCACGAGCGGGAAGGAAACGGCCATAGCTTATAGTGAATACCACGTCAGCATTCCCTGGAGCAATTTCGGAAAACTGTGATAAACTGCAATCAGGATGAATGGACTGGATAGGAGTAGATAGATTTGGGCGGTTCTTCACATAGAGGTCTTGAGAGCCGATGAGGGCGAAGTGAGGTGAGTATGGAGCAGCGCCGGAGTGCAAGGGCAGGGAAAAGAGGAGATCTCCGAGAGAAACCCGCCAACCGGCGGCATCGTCCGGCACGATTTCCACATGTGAAAATCCGGGAAAGACCCCGCTGGGAATCGAACTCGGTTCGCCTAGTTGGGAACAGAGTAGTCTGACCACTCCAGCACAGCGTACTCTGGACGGACTGGGATCGAAACTGCGTCCTCCTAAATGCGAGTACAGTTTGTTATCACCGGTCCACCTCGCTCGGATGGAGCCCGGGAAACTACTTTGCAGGCAATATATGCCAGCTGTAAAGCGGTTAACAGGGTGAGGCGAATGAAGAGCGCAGGTCCGGAAAATTTTTGCTAGTACCTCGTGTACGTCATCAAGCCGTGGATGTCGCGACGATATCCCAACTCGTCCTAGACCTCGTGCAGAAAGTGGCAGTTGTGATTCACTTGCTGCATCACAGGCGAAGGTGGAACAGACACTTCGTGGTGATCTCGAAGGCCATCTACAGCTCATGAGAGTGTCCACTCTTGTACGAACTACTCATCTTCAACGAAGGTGGATACTCAAGGGGTTCCAAGCCGTGAGGTAGACGTGTCCAAGTAAGGATTTCCAAGTCATATTTTTTGAATGAGAATGTTGTCATCTGAAACTGGCTTCTCTCCCACCGAGGTATGTTACCATCAACTGACAAACTAAAATGGGGTTTGTTGGTAGGATTGGTACCTATAGTACCTTTAAAATTTAACAATAACGATTGTGTTTTATGTTGCATGGTTATTCAGAGAAATGCTTAAGACGATGGACTTCCTGTCCAAAGTGGACTCCGAACCACTCTTGTTCTTGCCGGAGGCTGGACACGAACTGTTACAGGTCCGGCCTCCTTGAAATCATGAGAGTGACGCCTTGACAACCACAGATATTAATGACCCGTCGGCGTGTTCTGGTCGCTAAAGCAGTTGCAGTTTGTACACACAAGAACAGTATTTTGAGAATTGCCACATCTGGGGTGGCAATTCACGACTCTCTTGCAGTGCATTGATTTCTGCAGCTTGCGAAGGAAGACGACAATCTGAGTTCGGTCCGTAGTTGCTGCAGACACGGAACAGTGATCACGAATCTCGACACTGTTAATGCATGTTTTGATTCCAAAAGTTTTATAACAAGCTTAAGTTGATACTCTTGTCGGCGGTGTCTTGAGTAATAGTAAGAGGATTTTACGTCGTAATAAAGATCCCAGTCTCATCCTGAATGAGCTGAAGGGTACGCCATGATTTCTGCTATGACATTTTATACGGTCTGCGTGATGAGAATCGCCGTATCGGCTCCTGTGCGCTGATGGAAGAGTGAGTCAATTTTATGTCCGTGCTAAAATGGGGAATATGGCGCATTCAACATGACTCAGGATGCGAGCAACGGGCCGTTGATTAAATTGTTCTGAATTCACTATTAGTATTTGAATATTTGTGTATTATTTATTTAGAAATATGGTTTACATATATTATTTACAATTAATAACTATATATATATAAGTACCTGGCTGCTAACTCGAAATTCCGAACTAAGAACCTTGCCATCGAACTCTAACGCCCTACTGACCTTCCTTTCTGTATACAACCGTATAACAAGGGATCTGGAAAATTCACTTTACCATTTGACAGCACACTAAACTTTACCGTTCGATTTACATTCAAATCGGAGCCATTGTTTATTGAGTGCTGTGACACTGAGGACCCATTTTCCTTTTTGACTTCGTTAGACATGATTGCACTAAGAGAACAACCAACAAAATGTATTTGTTTGTTTAGGGTAAAAAATATACTTATTTGCCTCAACAAAATATTTTGTTGAACAAACAAAACTTAAAAAGCTACAAAATTAATTTTGTTCGTCTGACAGAATACACGCTTTTATTAACAAAACCTTTGTGTTGGGCCAAGAGAAATTATAGACTGTCAATAAAATATTTGGTTGAATCAACTGTGATATTTGGTTGGTCATTTATTAGATTGTCTTCGTTCGATAATACAGCTCGAGAGTTTGTTTGTTTATTTGTGACAATTAGGATATCAACAGTATTTGTTAGTGCATTTATTGACGCTTAATAATGGTATAAACATTCTAATAAAACAAATTTAACAGGAAACTAAAAAGTAAAGCTGTAAAACTTGGAACACTTATTTACGCACGTTGTCCAGCATTTGAAATGCATGTATCCAAAAACATTCCGATTTCGTCAGTAATCAGTGAAGTTGAAGTTGTTAAGGCGTAGCGCTCGCGTGCAGCTGATCTAGGCTCGAATATCGGTAGAGATTAGAATCTTGTTATATTAACCGAAACTGCTTAATACACGTATAGAAAAAAAAAGTATATATATTATTATTATTATTATTAGCACCAACGAAATATTTATTTGGGTAACCAGATAAGAACAACAAATTGTTTGGTTCCAACAACAAAGTATTTCATTGCCCTTGTACAAACAATTAATTTTCTTGGGTCAAATACTTTTTTTTTGATTCAACAAAACCTTTTTATCAGCGTGGGCCCTCGAAAAATTAATGGTTTCCTATTGGTTCAAAGTATCCATGTCGAAACTGTATTCCAGTAATAACCGCATTTAAAACGCACAACTGATTGACGTTTACATTTTCCCCTATTATCAACACGAATATTGCAGGGCTCTACATATATCTCGTTTCGCTACAGTATAAACTGATAAAAAAATACGATTGTAGGAACCATCTACACTGTTCGAATAGGGACAGCCATCTGGTGTGTTGCAGCTACCATCTGAATATTGTTAACACAGGTGGTAATACCAATATAACTGTTTATAACTTATTCCTGTCTGTGACTATATTTACTACTGTACACATGTTTGCTACTCCAGAGCACTGTGTTCCTACTACAACACAAATAGTAGCTCCGACAGAACTTCAACAATACTTGGATTGTTCAAAAAATAACTAGGATTGTAACAACCTGACAGACTCTGTCGCTGCGACCCTCAAACCCGCTCACAGAACTGTTCAGTACTAGCAACATAATGTTTAGATGGTACGTACAACCCATTAATTGGTTGTCCCTGTTTTAAAAGTCAAGCTGGTTCCGACAAACTAATATTTCTCTCGGTTAAGTACTTTAAAACGAAGCTACAAGTTCTCCAAACCGGCACAGGCATCTATGGCTCAAGTGGGGCTCGAACCCGCAGCTTTTGCAATGCCGACAACAGAGGCGACCTCCAATTAACTGAAGGTTGCATTCCGTTGCGGCCTTTCTCCCGCGCGGCAAGCCGCGCGACAGGAGACACAGAGAAAACAGAGTACGTGAGTATGTGTGTGTGTGTGTGTGTGCCCACGCACTACCGGGAACCCGAGACGGAATGCCAAACCCGCGCCAGTGGACCGAGTGTCGTGAGTGTGAGATGGCGGCCAGCGGACCTCTCCTCCCCGCCCTTCTCCCTCCGGCTGCGTAGATCCTGGTTCGAGTCCGGCCCTCGCGCCACGTGCCCACTGCTACCAACGACACCGCGATGGAGAAAAACCAGAGCACCGTGACAGCGCAGTTCCGCGCACAAAAGACGGTCAAACTGATTGGAGCAGGTGTTCTCAAATGAAGATGCAATTTCGCGGCATGACAAAGCTATGAGCCACACCTCGAGAAGTTTATCACAGCTGAAAATGCACTTGCCTCAGGGAACTTCCCGGCTTCAGGCCTCCACCGAGCTCCTTTCACGTTTATCGAATCTAATTGCTATAAATAATATTTTATGTTTTTCCCCAAGTGAAATTATTTCATCACTATTGTTTGTGTTAACCACTGGGCAGCTCACTAAAATGTTATTGTTTATTCTGGTTTTGATACATTCTCTGATTATATTTTGCAAACATATTTAAGCAAATACCTTGTTTATGCTTAGCAACCAGCAAGCGTTTCCAAAACTAGGTTATTTTCATAATGCACCTAGAAGTTTTTCATTTTCGATATATTGAAGAGATTGCTAAAGATAAAACCCACATATACAAGTACGAAGATATTTTATACTATGAAGACGGCTTTTATGGCAAGTAACTAAATTATTAGGTTCTAAGAACCGTTGGGTATAAACTTACTTTCCACTTGCCGCTATACAGACTTCTCAAATTAGGTACTACTTTAAAGCAAACGGGCAATTCCAAATTAAATAAAACTAAAGAATCGTGCACTTCCTTAGCTCACTGTAACTGATTAAGTAGAAGCCTCACAAGGACTGTTTCATTGGCATAATTACCTTTATGACTATTCTATTTTAATTTAAATTAAAGCCTGTATTAACGAAGATTCGTTTATATGTTAACATCTTGTTAGTTAGTGGCAGGCAATAGACTTTATGAAACAAATTAACACCACCAAAAATATTTGGCCCTCAACGTACTGCATGTACTCCCTTCTATTTGTTAATGACTGCTACCAACGGGATTGTCTCAATCCACTAACACCATCCTTTGGTGTTACTGTTTTGTGACCCCAAGTGATTTGTACTTACAGAAATATAACAATGGACTGGTAAAATTCCAGCGAGTTGTGCTTTTTTGACATACACAAACGTCAAAAACAAACATTTTTTCCTTCTAAATTTGATCACTGGCAGTTAGGTTTACCACGGAGACTACCATGAAATGCCTAACTATTGTTGATCAAAGCATCTCTCAGTAATAACGACGACGAAATGTAATTATTTTTTTAACTGTAGATTATTAACCAAAGCGTGCCAAGTATGTCGCCTAGTTTGAGAAAGGGTTGGTTGGAGGAACGGGATGGACTGGCACATTAATCTAAAACATCTTTTTATCTTGAGAGGGCAAAAGACATAAATTAATGCCGTACACGATAGTTGAAATTTACGAGTTTCTTGCATTCAGTATTGTGAATACAATATTTTCCAACATTTTTAGCAAATAAGTTCCTAAGAGTAAAACCTTCTAATCTATTTTTTTTCACTATAAATTGGTATGTATTTATTTGCGGCGCAAGAAACTATGCTAAAAGAATGGGCCACTCTGGTAAAATATTTTTGGACAAAGTTGACCAAAACTATTATCTAGAATCGTCGATCTTTATATTTTCGACTTTGGCTTTCGAAGTCTTGTGTAGACTTCAGTAAACAATTAATGATCCACCTACAAAAAAAAAAACTACTTGCACGTTTTGACCGGAATGTGGTAGTCTGAAGCTAACGCCCCAGCGACGTCGTCAAAGGGAGTGTCGTGACTGCATGCCAGACTCTTGCTATGTTCTGCGACAGCGACACCGGACCCTGGGCGAACCAGAGTCCTCGGCGGCCGTGACAACGCACGCGCAAAGGAGGCGTAGTTCGAGATGACTGCAGAACCCTCCACGACGTGAGTTGGATGTTGGGCATCGAGCCAGCACTCTTACTGGCGCGGATAGTGCTGCTGTCATCGGAAGCTCCCGCCACCTTCAGATTTTTTACTGTGACGTAAATCACAGTATACGACGTGCCTGTTCTTATTCCATCCTCTAGCATGGAAACCGGAATTCGTTATTCAGTATTTTATAACACTTTCGTAAAAAAAAAAAAGAAAATAACCTTTCGTAATTTCTTCCACAATAAGTCGGGAAGAACAAAAAACGAGTGAACGCTGTTTGTTACGAAATGTAATAATTGTTATTACTGATTGAAAATAAGTGACAGGAAATTTCACGACAAAATAATTAAATTTTTTTTTTTTAAATCAATCTACACGCTTCTTTGACTTTTGCCTAAAGCTGAGCCAGACACCGTAGAACCCACATAGATCCTCTGGCGATTCTGAATGCAAGTCACGTGGTTCTGGATTTTCCTGGAGTACTGCCTCCTGTCCCGGCTAACTGAGATAGGCGATATCACCGCGTGTGGTGCTGCAAGTTCGGGAAGGGACGTATACGTGTGCAAACATATGATATAGCCTGAATGTGTACATTTGTTAATTAATTACGCTTACCTTTAAAAACAACAGGCAGCATCGTTGTGGCTACTATGCCTAAGCACTCTGTAAAACCATTTTGTGTTTTTTAAATAAATTATTTGGGAACTAGTTGACAAGATAATTTTTGTAACACTGCAAGTAAATCAGAGAAAATTTCACATGTTACTGTGGAATGCATAAAATTAAAGCTGAATTTCAAAGAGTAAGTACTTTAGAGTTGAAATTGGTTAAACATGGAGATACATAAAATATTTTGTATTTTCAAGAAACAAGTTTTATAGAAATGCAATCACTTACTTATTTTTGACAACTAATTTCCAAAAAATTACTTGTAAAACATATATATATATATTTACTGTGCACTTGTGCTTGTTTTTTGACATCGTAGTGTTGGAATTAGGACTTGAAAGATTATCGAAAGTGCAAATGGACATTTATTTTGTAACGTATAGTGCCGACACAGATAAGTGAAACCGGCGTGTGGACAGCGTAGCAACAGAAATACCGTGACATATTTCTAAGAACAAAATTGCGAAAACCTAGACATCTTAATGTGAGACGTTTCATTTGTTGTCATCGAAGGAAACGTGCTATTTTCAGATGTTTTCTCTTCGTTCATTGTGTTGTACAATTATTTGTTTATACTTGTATGCTCTGTCATCGTTGTTAGTTTGTTTGCTAACTCGTTCCGAGTGAACCTGTCCCGTTTTTTTTATAACTGAATAAATTCTTTCTTCGGAATTCCTTTTGTGTTGTATATAAAATGCTGACAACAATGACTCATTTGATATTTTATTCACTTTTATGTCATTTTACATGTTTTCTGACAATCAACAAAGGTATAAAAAACCAAAGTTCGCTCAAGACTACTGTTGACATACCGGTCATTATACATCGAACTGTATAAATTATAAAAATTAAATTTTTAATAACGTGATTGTACTCAACAAAGTGCGAATAACCAGCTACAGCAATTTGTTAAATGCTGTTGTTATTCTGTTGGGTTAATATTCTTCTAATAGGGCAGTTTAACTTTGCTACCTCAAGCAGTGAGCATCTCGTGGTTCTAAAATGCTCTCGTCTCCAACGAACAACTTCTAGTAGACTCAACGGCTGAACAATCTCGAATTATGTACAGTATGTGCACGTCTGTTATCTCTCTTTAAACATTCACCAGGTTTAATACGGTGCCTAAGCACAGTTATGCTTGTAAATGTAATTTACTATTTTCTACTTAGTCCTTGAAAAAACTATCAACACCCTGCTATGCATTGAAATAAAACAGTTCACTTCAATTAATTATTTTAACTGTAATGCTGAAAATGCAGCACAAAAACCTGATTAGCCGTTCAATATGTCGTCTCTTATATATGTATACAGGCAACTCTTATATTTAAAGTCGGGCATGGTTTCGTGAAAAAAAATGTCTGGGTGTAGAAAAGATTGGATGAAAATTACAAATGCATTTTACAAAACTTACAGCTCTTCATGATCAATGGAAAATCAACAGGAAATAATATTCGATAACACCACATTACAATTGATATTTAACATTCAGTAACCGAAAACTTAACTACCGTGACATGAAACCAAAGGCAACATATTGACGACAATCGAGTGAGACTACTTGGAGAATTTGGAAACAAATGACAAAGAATAGAAATAGGAACAGGATTGACAAAATCTGCCCTCTAGATGCCAACACTGGCTCACAAGAATAAATAAAATTTCTGAATACCGAAGAAACAGTTTATACAACATGTAGATACAGTTCATTATCCACATCTGGGATTCAAAACCTGGACCTCTTCCACTGTGAACCACCTTTAAAACCAGCTACGTCACCGATGTTGGGGTAGGGTGTTCAAGAACAGTGAGCTGTACGCTAGACTCTTTTCGTGTATTATCACGTTTCTCTTCATAGAAAGATATCAGTCGGCACTTTGCAGTGGCGTTTACTTATCGGTTTTACTACGTTCTGTGACAGTCATGGACGGGTCCACAGTTGTGGTGGAGGGGTGTGATGGAGTTGGAGGTGATCGCACACCCAAACAGCCCAAATCAGCCGCAAAAAAAATTAACTGCAAAATATATTCAACCAATTTATCAAATCTCAAATACTTAAAAATCTTGAGGATGATTGGAAAATTAACAACGTTTTAAATGTTGAGAACTGTAATCTTGCTATCTACCACCACTTTTCATTGCTGACCACCAACTTATAAGTCACAATTTTTTGCATTAGAAAATTGGATGTATCACATTTAATACGGGTATTTCGATCTTCTCTTGATAATTGGCGCGTGTTTCCAATACATGGTTAGACGACGAATTGCTTTTATTCCCTAAAAACAGCCGTGCAGTGATCTCAGTCCCATTTTCAAATGAAAATTTTAATTTATTGTATGAATAAACATTAGCATTAACGAAAGTAGAAAATTATGAACATGTAAATTAAGGTAAATTTCTTAATATGTATAATATTGTGTCTGCAGTATAAAATATATTTTATTTTAAAGTAATATTAATCAAACAGCACATACATTTTAAAGTGTTATAAATGTGAGGGAGTTATATTACATGTATGCGCTAGGGGATTTATTCACCCTCCCTCGTCATAGTTGTTAACTTTTAGCTAGAGAGAGGTATGTGATATCCTATGTAAACATCGGTTTCGTGTTTAAAGCATGGCGCTGTCAAGCTAAAGTTAATTTTTTTTCCAGGGACGTTCCCATTAGTAATAAACAGTAGCTGCACCCGAGGCATGGTCAAAGTTGTAGCGGTTAAGATGAGGCTGATGGTGAGAGCAGTCGGCTGCCCTGTGCGAAGGCACACCTGTCCTTCCTGCCAGCCACCTTGGAGCATGAAAGAGATGAGATGAGGTGGGCATGACTGAAGAATACAGAAGGGAGAAGCGAGTGCATCCGGGGGAAACCCCCCTCAACGTGGTAGTTATTGTCACACTACCCAAGCAAAAAAAAAAAAAAAAAAAAANATCGAACAAGTAACCTAAACGCCGCGATGATGACTAGCGCTTTTCTTGAGTCCGTCGAGAGATGAAAAAGGGTAAAGTGCGAATGCGAGCTGCGCAGAAGTTACTTTGTGTGTTCCAACTTAAAAAAATAACGTGGTTAGGATTTGATGTTAGAATACTGTTTATGTAAGTACGTGCTTTGAAACGTCTGTACACTTCCTCTAATCTAGTTTTAATGCATTTAGAGTATATACATGCTAGTCGAAGTATTTTGCCATATAACAGGGCGCAGTGTCTGTTGAGAATTCAAATGTAAATAAAAACGTTCATCATTGCTGACCATGTGACTTTGACAGCTGTGCTGGCCAGAGGCGAGTCAACGCAAGGTACATGCGCAAAAGACGAAAACTGGTCTACCTCATCTTTAGTCGACATTTGTTTCAGTAACAAGGTTTATTTGTGCAACTCCAATGAGCTAGACTTTGAGTAAGCAGTCTAGCAATGTGTTTTTGAAAAATTAATTGTATTGTAAAGAAATGTCAGTGTAAAAGAGATGTCAGTGTAATACCACCTTCCTCCAGCAGGGATCGAACAACTGGTATCATTGTTACAAGACGGGAGTTGAAGCACTGAGCCAACCGCGTAACCATTGCTAGTGCGGGAAATTACCGAAGAAACATCACTTGCGATTACCGTTGCTTTTTGGTATGCCTCATCTCCACACTACGGTTAACGGAGACGATGCGCTATACAAACTTGTGACCAGACAATTCTCGGAACAATATTACACTGGAATCTCAGGTGGAGATGCGAGAATTCTACGGATGCTGGATTTTGAGGCTCCAAACTGGTCCCTCCTTTCGACTTTCTGAATGTAAAACACATTGGCGACGAGTTGAAGAAGCTTCAGGTTTGCCACGGAGAAAATAATTTTTTTATAGGGCTGGCCCTATACAACGTAGGTGTCAGAGTGAGAGCGAGAAGTAGCATTAAGGTCGACTTTCACACTCACGGCACAGGTACGTGACGATGAAAAAGAGGGAAAAAAAAAAAAAAAAGAAACCGGGGAGTAGCTTACACAGCCACGTATAATACATCTGCCTTAGCGGGTAATACTTTCTTTGGGATATGGGAATGAAATGAAAGTATCGAAATGGGTACTTGGGTTTTATGGCTCAAATCGACAGATCTAGATGAGATCTCTCGTTTGGCACCAAAATGAGCGCGCTAGAACATCGGAGTTGGGAGATATACGTCCCGGGAATTTTCGCCCACTCCCGAAATTGTTGCCAGTCGCCGCGGGTCCCCACCCACGCCTCGCGCATGCGCGGTGCCAGCTCATGCTCATGCTCGCATTGCCGTCGTGTACACGATCGAACGAGACCACGTTTATTCCAATCGTGCTGTTTGTCACGAATTTATAGTGTCGGAGTGGATCACTGCAAACGTTACATCGCCGTTTCTGCCCTCGCACCACATGTGTCGGTCTAATTTTAGAGACGTATTCACGTTAAAATGTGGGAGGGGCAAGGTGACATACTTTTCTCCTCCTCCCAAATGTCTTTTTTTTAATTAGAAACAGTTCTTTGTGCCTATACGAGACGCCACACAATAATACTGTATTACTGTAGATCAGCGCCGTTGTTTCCTTGTATATCACTTCCAGTCTCGCCGTTTTATATCACCACAAATTTTCCACCCGAAGCCATGAAAGGAATAAAACATGTAACTGGCGTTCAACATCTATGCGATATATCAGCGAAAATAAATTTGTGTGTCATTTTGTGTAACCATTTTATAAAATATTTTATAAATGTCCATTTTGAAATATCTTAAAATTACTAGTTGAAGCGTTTTTAGTGTGCTTTAAAAAGGAAATAAAGGCTAATAAGATAACTTTCTTGTTTGCGTGTCTGAGTGCATGTAGGTGTATGACTGTGTGTCTGTACGCGTTTGTGTGTCCTCCTAAAAACTTTTGAACGCTTTAACCGAACTTCATCAAACTCAGTACACATACAGTAATTAGTGTATTTGAATTTATAATTTTCAACCATGCCAGACGCTTACTGTCGAAATGGCGGCCATTTTAAAATTTAGCATGATGTGTTATATTTCGGGAACCATTAAATCTATTTAAACCAAATCGGGTATGTTTGCAGTGCATAATGTAATCATTGAACTTAGAGATGGATATTGTAGTTGGTCCGGAATTTCGGAAGATAATAACACATGAAAAATATATTCTTTTACGTTATAGCTCGAAAACTATTGGACCAATTCTCGCAAAACTTGGTAAGTTAGTAATACTGTGGTATGCTATTCAAAAATATGCGATATAAATAGATTAGGAACTTATTTTCAGAATGACGGCCATTAAAATATTTTAGGTTTATTTCGCATATCTTACATACCGTTATACCAATTACGACCAAATTTCATATGATAATACTGTACATTAGAAGCATAATATAGTCTATGCCAACACATATACACTTTCGTCCACCGTTTGTAATAAATAAAATTTTTATATCCTATCCCGGAAAAAAATTGGCTGATTCCTACCAAATTTGGCAAACAAGTACTACTGCGGCAGGTGATGTAAACTGGTACGTTTTAAGTAGGTCAGGAACTTATTTTAAAAATGTCGGCCATATAGTTATTTTAGCATAATATGCTATAACGTCGAAACTATGTAACTAATTCCAACCTAACTTTGTATTCTTGCAGTTGTATTACATCCATAAAATGTGTCCATACAAAGTCTCTTTTGTCTGCCATTTTGTAAGATAGCATCACATCACAAATTAAAATTTTTATGTCATCTTCGGAAAAAACCAACAGAGTCCCACCAAAATTGGCAAACAAGTAGCACTACGACAGGCCATGCAAATTGATAAGTTTTGAGTGGCTGAAACACTTATTTTCAAAATGGCAACCATATGAACGTTTTACCTCAGTATGTTATATCTGCGAAACTACGAAACCAATTTCAACCTAATTTTGTAAGCTTGGAGTATCTGTTGAAACTATAAAATATGTCTATATAGAAACTAATTTCTCCGCCATTTTGTAAGATAGCCGTAAATGAAAAACTTAAGTTTCACCGATTACCACTAAATTTGGCGAAGAAGTTGTACTATAGTAGGTTATATTTATTTATATGTTTCATGTGTGCCATGCACTTATTTTTAGAACGGCGCCTATAAAAATACTTTATCTGTGTGGGCTATTTCTGTGAAACTAGGTAACCTTTTTTTAACTTAACTTTGTATACTGTACCAATGCCAACCATCGAATGTGCTAATACATTACATTTTGTCCTCTACTAATGAAGATAGTCTCATGAAAAAGTGGAGGTTTTACGCCATATCTCCAGTACCAATAAATTGATTCCCACCACGTTTTACATGCTAATATTGATACAGTAGGGTATATGAACTAACATGTTTAAGGTACGGTAAGTCTTTTTTAATGGCATCAATACAAATAATTTAAGTTAGTAAGTTTTATCTATTATACAACTCAACAAAATTTAACCGAATTTTGTACACTAACAGTATTAAAAATATGCATCATATATACACACATTGATCTTTTATTACAAGCGTTTTTGAGAAATAGTGCTAGGTGAGAAAATTGAACATTTTGCCGTGTATCCGGAACAATTCAACTAATTTCCACCAAAGTTTGCACACCATTAGTGATATAGAAGGCCACGTAAACTTACATGATTTAAGTAGGAACGGACACAATTTTTTTTAAATGGTGGTCATAAATATTTTGAAAAGTTTTTCATATCTATTAAACAATTTAACCAAATTCTACCAACATTTTTATGTTGACAGTATCTATTAGAATCACCGTGCCCAAAACAATTTTGGGCAATTTTTTAAGATATCACCAAATAAGAAAATTAAGTTTTTATGCCATATCTTAGGGACGAATCAAACCGATTTTCACCAAATTCTTCACGCATTCAGCGTAACGGTAGTCCATATTAAGTTACGTGTTGTATATGGCTCAGACACTCATTTTCAAAATTGCAGCCCTGAAAATATTATAGTTTGCTACATCCTATCATTCATAGCATTAGACAGATTACATCCGAAATAGATTCTCCGAATACTAGCTCCGTAATTCAGTCGATTTTACACTAGCTTATAATGTGAAGTTTTATGGTTTCGAGTCCCTGGTAATACACGCGTGTATTTGTAATTATCTCACTACTGTTCTCGGTTCATCTGTAATGATATTTTTGCCAACGAGACGTCAAGGCCAACCTACTATCTAAGCTTTTAAGAACTTCATTAAAATTATTTGCACCCATGTGGAGGTAAGTAGGCTCATTAGTTATATCAGAAACGTTTCGTCTCTACTATTGTGAATACAACGAAATTTGTAGACAAACTTAACACAATTACTCAGACGTCACAAAACTTCTTATCTATCTGTACGTCATAAAATAACATTAAAAAGTTGGCTGAAGAAATGTCTAGGAATAAAGGTAATTTCCTTCGTGGTTGAAGGGCTTGGTTGGGTGGAGGGAGGCGGTGGTGTATTAGTCAGATACTCGCTTCCCACCACGGCGAAACGGGTTCGATTCCCGTAAGTGTCAAACGGAGGTTTCCTCGAGGAACTCCTATTTCTCTCGTCCTTGCATTCTGCCGTTGTTCCATTTTCATCTCATTTCATCCTCACCAGTGCTCACGACCTAGCCGTCAAGGGCAATATCAAGCAAATAATCTTAGACGCTTCAAGGTCACATCCGGCCACAAGGAAGCATTGCGACGCCATTTGAAGATAGCGCAAACAAGCTTCCCGTGTGTTTTTTTTCCTCAGAATTTTAAGAGGTGACTATAGGGCTTTAACACAGCAATCTGTTCTTAAAAGATACAGCATTGTCGCTGTAGTTTAAAACACTGTTTTGCAGAATAATAAATACCGCAAATAGAGGACTACTTAAAGCGAATTTGGTTGACCTTAGTACTTTCCATTAAACCCCATTTATGTTATAGTAGCCAAATTTATGAATGGGCAACACAATATCGACTTCTATTTCTGCCCTGAAAAAAATTTACGTTGAAATATTCCATACTTTTTTTAAAATTAGGATATGAGCAAATGCTTATAATGAGACATGTGATTAGGCGGCGACCAAATCCTCTTAATTGTGCCTTCACGCCTTTAGCGGCAATATCGGAGAGAAAGCGTTTAGCACGCTTTTATGTACTTCGCCCTCATAGTAACTTGTCACCCGCATGATCACATCTCGATTGGGGGCGAAGGTCTTTGGGTACCCAAATATGGGAGTAAACGACAAGCAAAAAATAATCACTCGAGTTTCCGATTTACATGAAATATTTTTAAAAGTATGATTATTTATGTCCGGCTTTACGTAGACGGATAAGACCATCAGATCGGCAGATCACGTGCTGTATGGGTGGACATTTAACAAGAGAGGAGAATCCAACCCCATGCTGACAATTTTTTGTGCGCCTAGTTCAGGCAAGGTATCATCCTAAGCTGTCCGATATGTCAACACGACCGTGGTCTCTCTCTTTTCGTGCTCGTTCCGTTAGGTTGTGCAACATCCGCTCCTCGAAAAACCGCTGAAAGACACTCCAGAAACGCAGAGAAGATAAGTATTCAGAGGCGAAATGACGACACGGTTCCTTTGATGTGGGTGTACCCATTCTCCGATTCTCTGTTTGGCTGCGTGGGAGTCTGGTAACGGGCGTTGTATCTGATTGGCTACTGCGTGTTGCTAACGTTTCCCAATTGGCTGGGCTACCGGCTGGCTAGTAGTTTGCAAGCACACTGATTGGCGAACGACGTTCCGACGTTATGCCGGCCAGTGACGTAATTTCTCTGGCATTTACTGCTGGGGGTTTGCGGTACAAGTGTATGTTGCACCTCTGTATTCTTAAGTACTCTGTGACGTCAGCATGACTGGCATTGATCAGCCAACTGGAGTTTCGTAGGGTTGTGCAATATCCGCTCCGCGAAAACTGTCGAATGACACCTCAGAAGTCCTCTTGCACTGACTGAAGTAGAGAGGTTTGGGAAACTCTTAACATGGGGGTCTTGAGAGACAATGAAGATGAAGCTAGGTTTGTAAAAGCGGGGGAAACGAGAGACCCCTGAGAAAACCCTATGACCAGCGGCATCGTCCGGCTCGATTCGCATGTGCGAAAATTCGGGAGTGACCCCCGCAGGAAATCGAACTCAGTTCGTCTTGTTGGGAGGCAAGTGCTCTAGCCACTACATCACTGCGGCCCCACTGAGTACCGTATTGTTCAATAAATACACATTCTGACCCATTACAGTCGTTAGTCATTAAGTTCACCATGTTGGATGGCTGTCAATTTTTATTTGTACTTCTACATTATGCCAAATGGTACCTGTTTTTCCCAGGACTTGAATCCCTTGACTCCAAGCACCAAATAGAAAAAAAATACGCTGTGATCAGCTATCTCGCCCTGTTGAGGTACACGGCTGAATGCCAGTGTACTCTCTAGGGTCATCTACTGAGCTGTGAGAATTTTCTCTGAGTGCTGCGGCTACCGTAGTAGCCAAATGTGATCCACCCTTCCTAAAGGCCGTTTAACATTGCGAAATTCACATGGAGCTCATTATCTTAACTTTGCGGTAACTCTATTGCAAAATTGTTTATAAAATCGTAGCTGTTTTCACATTGGAGTTAATAATGGCTCGTCTTTGGTAATTCGTAATCCTTTGCTGCCAAATGTGCTCTATCTGGCAATGGAACAGGTCCGTGTATACAGGTTGATTCACAGCATTCGGATCACCCTTTCTTCTCGGAAGCAACACAACACTGGGTGTTCGTGAAGAAAGTGTGATAACTATACCCTATATGAAGCATCGATTGGTAGTAATCCAATTCCCCAAACATACCGGTGGTACTGGAAAAGGATGGGGGGATGGGGTTGAAATTGCAAATGGGAATCTGGGTCGTATAAGGTATCATTGGATAGATCGTCTATAAGGAAATAACATTTACTAAGACCTTTTTTTTTCTGACGTTCATATAGTCTACGCGCAATAAATTAAATAATAAAAGTTTATGGTTTGTGACGTGCGTAGTTAACGCACAATGAAAATTTATCTCAAACGTGGTTTTCTTGCTACAATCAAAAGGAAATCAACGAAACATGTATATTTTCTGGCGTGCATGCCTAGTGTACGTACAATCAAAAGGACGTTGGGTGTACTGTAAATACAGGTATGGTGTGTGAGAACTACCGTGAACTGGGAACTGGGAACACTCATTCGTACACAGCACTCTTCATAAGTGTTCTGAATGTCGACCATCCAATATCAGATACTACTCTGCTCTCCGTCTTACATTCGCGGATGCTAGGCGGACCTCAACACTGGTGAGATATCTGAATGCTGCTCTGATTATGTCATTCATGCTATGTAAAACGAATGACTGTCTGAATGAACGAACGTTCAATTGTTAGTAAACATGCACGCAAAACCTGCAGTTCCTTGAAGTGGTAGATGGCTTATCTACTTGCTGCTTAGTACTGCCTTATCCTCCGCGTTTATTCGGAAACAGTCTAATGATAAGAGCTAAATGTATCCAATTAACATTGGTTGTGCGTAAACTATGCTCATCAGATACACAATGTGAGCGATTACAAAATTACCGGTTGGAGTGTGAGACTCACTTTGAAACTAGCAGTGACTTCTGTGCCTTACTGCATGGACTCGTGCAGTAGGTTTTAGACTGTTTCCGAGCAAAAGCGGAGAATAATGGAGTACTAAACAGAAAGCAGATAAACCATCTACCACTTACAGCAACTGCAAGCTTTGCATGCAAGTCAACTGACAACCGAAAGGTCATTCATCCAGACAATCATTCCTTTTACAATGCAACCATTAATCGTTTGTGTTGTTTCAGTGTCAGACATTGTCTGTCTGTGGTGTTGCTTTCTGAATGGAATGCCGTTTACAAACGAAGAAGCATTTTACATGCTGATGATACTAGGGGAATGTTGTCGGAACTGCAGAGCTGTTGCCCGTTTGTACTCAGAGAGATACCCACAGCGCGTCCATCACTCGTACAATGTGTGCCAGCGTCTTGCATGTTGTGTGCGCACAACCGGACTAGTGCAACCGACACGCAACAAACGTCGTCGCATCAGACGACCTGTGAGAGACGAGAGGGCTGTTGATGTACTTGATGCCATGGTAGTTAATGCTCATTATTCTACATGGAGGATTGCCCGTGACTCATAATTTTCTCAAAGTACAGTATGGAGAATCCACGCTGACAATATTTTACATCCGTACCATGTATCAGCTGCACCAAGAACTTGGGAATAATGATTTTCCTAAGCGCATTGATTTCTGCAACTGGTATATTAACAAGGACCGTGCTTTCCATTGCAGCATTTTGTGGACTGATGAGACCACAATCAAGAGTAATGGTGACGTTAATATACATAATGCCCATTACTGGTCTGCAGTCAACACACATTGGCTCCATCAAGTGGACAACCAGCATGTGTGGAGCTTAATACTTGGCGTGGCCTTCTCGGGCATCATGCCATAGGACCATATTATTTAAAGGGCAATTGAACGGTGTAGCATATGCAGCCTTCCTAGAGAACATTTTGTATCAGTTGATCGGATTATCAGCTGTCTCAGATTAACTATATGGATTCAACATGATGGCTGTCCTGCTCACTTTTCACGCAGAGCTCTGCTAGTTGCTTAAACGTTATTACCCAGATGGTGGATCAGAAGAAAGGGTCCTGTAGCTTGGCCAGCACGTTCTCCGGACTTGTCCCCAAATAATTAATTTTTGTGGGGGAGACTTAAAGACATCGTATGCTGCGTGCCTCCAACAACGAGGGAAGACATGAAAGACAGAATAAGCAGCAGCGTGTGGATCTGTCAGCTGTGCTGAAGTCCGCCGAGCAACCGCGAACATAAGACGAAGAGCAGAGTCGTGTCTGATACAGAGAGGTCGACATATGAAGAGTGATGTGTGCGAATGAGTGTTCCCAGTTCCCATTCCACAGTAGTTCTCTCACAACATACCGATATTTACAGTACACCCGACGTCCTTTTGATTGTACATAAACTACTATGCACGCCAGAAAAACAACATGTTTCGTTGATTTCCATTTGATTGTAGTAGCAATAAAAATAGTTTTCGTTCAGTTTCATTGTGAGTCAACTACGCACGTCACAAACCATACGCTTAAATGATGTATTTCATTGTGCGTTAACTATGCACATCAGAATAAAAGTGTTTTAGTAAATGATGTTTCCTTTTAAATGATCTATACAATGGTAACATATACGACCCCTGTTTATATTTGTAATTTCAAAGCATACCTCCTGTACCCATACCCCTACCCTCGGTATGTTCGGGGGAATAGAATTACTACCAATCGATGATTCATATAGATCATATTTATCACAATTTTTTCGCGAACCCCCAGTGTCTTGTTGTTGCCGAGAAAAAGGGGTGGTACGGGTGCTGTGACTAATCCTGTATATATCTGTATATTTGCATATACAAAGAAATAATTAATTTACATACAGCATTTTTCTCTAATAAGTAATGTTTATAGAATGTCTTTAAATTAGAGTTATTGAAATTGTTTCTATCAGTCAAATGCACACAAATGTCATTAAAATTTATGCTGCAATTGCAATCGTATGACAATCCATACGGAAGTTGGCAGGATCAAAAAAGAATACAGAAAAACAAAAACAGAAAATAGTTTCATTGATTAGATTGGTTGACACGCGTTAAATTTACGTCATGTTAAAGCTGGGTTAACTTCTTGCAATCAAACGTTACCTTTGTTCATTGTGAACACACTGCTGTGCTATCTATACCAGAACATAATGACAACGCAAAGTTAACGCAGCCTTGGCCTTGTTAACTTTAATGTGAATCGGCTCCCCAAACAGAGCGCAGTGCTCCAGCAGCATAGTTGTAATTTAAAAAATCGTTTAATAGTTTTGAGCGTCATCTGTTTATAGTCTATTCGCAGTATGTTTATTTTTTTGAATCAAACCTTTTAAAAATTACTCCATGTATTACGGGTTTTGTTATTTCATAAATGTGTTGTGTATCGCAAGCGTTTTATACTTGTATTAACAAAAAAGAATTAGTTAAATTGTAATTTTACTTATATATATCCTATAAATTATAGTATTCAATTTATAATTAAAACAAATAAAACAGGGTAATAATAGGTGTGTTGGTAATGCCTAGAAAGAAATAGTTCTCAAGCAAAATAATATTGAACTGAGTGCGCACATGTGCATTGCGCTGTCCCTTTTGTATATTTTCCTAGACTTTGTAAAGCTCCCTCTACTCGAGGCAGAAGTAATCGTGAATAACTTATGCAAATAGCATTAAAACTTTTTCCCACTTCCAAATGGTATTTTCAGTTTTCTATTCCTGTCTTTAATGCTTTTTTTATGCGAAAAAATGATAATACGAGTATTTCACAACAATTTTTGGGCCATGAAACTTCCTACCATAGCGTTATGCAGCACATCTTTGTCTCTATTATCACACCGTAAAATTGCAGTGTCTCCTTTGAAAGTTTTGTAAAGAGTGTCAACGAGAGTAATACTGTACGTCAGTCCAGTGCCTTAGGCGTAAAGGCGACCAGACATTCGTTGCGCTTACGTAGGTCGCAAGGGCACGGTCTGGCTGGAGGTGTTCTGCGTGTTCGAGGCCTAGAATCGTGGGAGCGCTTCAAGGACGGACGGCCTAGGTACGCGCATCACATACGTCATCGCCTCTATGCGTATGCGAAAGGCACTGGACTTGTGTACAGTCGTTTCCTCGTCGACTCACCTATTGTAATTTCTCAGTGGCTGACCTATCGTTTATGCTGCATGTCCTTAAGTTATGTCAAATAGTTTGTTTCGGAAATTTCATACCTAAAAATGATTGTAAAATACCCCTTTAAAACCTTTTAATTAAAAAAAATACATTAGAATCGAAAAAAAAGTATTTATTATATCCTATTCGCAAACAGACGCCGCTCAAAAATGTTGAACAGTTTCTGAATGACAACTATACAACTGAAGCTTTGCGAGTTGTTTGGGAACCTGGGCATACGGAGCCCTTAAAGCTTGACTTACAATTAAAAAATATATATGCGAACTAAGAATTACGCAGTAACCACAGTTCTCGTACACGGAACTGCGTCCTCTGTGTATTTACGATTCACAATTAACCTGATGATTCTGAAATCCAGCCAATGAAATCTTGCGACAAGCCTGCCCTCTTCCTAACATTGTGTAACACAACCATATAATATACCCAGATTATTTTTTAAAGCATGCTTATTTTGGCAGAAAAGCCTATTACAATGAACCTAATTCACTAATACAATCATATGAGTGCACATGCACACACCTTTTCAAAGTTTTCGATGCTTACATGCCTGTAAATAACAGTTTCCCACCAATAACACGAATTATTCTGTTCTGATGGTTCACCTTCACACAAAATTTACTTTACGATTTCATTCTCACTTTAAATTATTGTTTCTGGTGTTGCAAATAAGAAATTGTTTATTGCGTGTGGTACTAAAGCTGGTATAGAACTTGTTTTGTAGTCACAACCAATAAGCTGTTGGCATTGTGTTCGGTGATCAGTGATATGAACCAGTCATAATGCAGAGCGGGAGCACGGTTTAGGAACCAGTTAACCCCATGGAAGATCATTGGTAACTTTTTCTCAAGTGTACAGCATCGGTCAAATATATCCTTCCTGTGCAACATATAGACAATTGTCTACAACCTGCATGAAAGGTTTAAGATATAAAATAAACCTACTACATTTTACGCCTAAAGAAATCCCAACACCGCATACGACCTACTAATTTCTGTTGGAAACCAACACGTAAGATAACATATTTCCAGTTCTTCTGTACACGTCATAACGCATAATTTAACTGTTAAGTTTTCAGTTGTAAACGCAGTTTAAGGCTGTTGCCTGGTTTGAATGCGGTGATAATTTGGTATAGGGAAATACATGTTAATGAAATTCGGTTTTCTGAAGCCATTTTGAAAATATAAAATTGAAACAAAACCCAAGTGTGAGAAATGATGCTCTCAAGCTTTGAATCGAGGCAAATATAACAGTTTGTATTTTAGTAACTTCTTATTTAATTATCATGGTTACTGATTTTTGAAGGAAACAGGCTATATTAATGCTACAAAAACTTTCGATAGCAAAGAAGCACGCAGTTTTCTGCTCAAAATGTTCTTAAAGGATATATATCTATATTTAACAGGAACACCAAAAATAAAACCGAATTTCATTAACATGTACTTCCCTATAACAAATTATCACTGCTTTCAAACCAGGCGACAGCCTTAAGGCACAAGGAGTTAGAGAAGCAAGGATAAGGTTACTTCTACCACAGGTTGGGAAGATCAACGTTAAAAGTTTGGTGACAAACATTTTCGCCATTAGGTTAACGCTAGTGTCGGCAATGTTTCAGATTTTCTCTATTTTCTACCTTATAAAAGAGGATCATTGTAAAAATCATAAATCATATATAAAATATCTTCATAACAAAGTAAACTCATTCTCTTTTATTATTCAAGAGCTTAAAATTTCCATGAAAAGTTACCTTTCGGAACACTGCGCACCTAGCGGCGGAAATTTTCTCTATGACAAACTGTCCCATAAGAAATCTCGTTTCGTTCCTGACCTGAGTAGAATAAACCTTTAGCAAGGAGCATCGTCGCCGTACGCTTCCCATGAAGTACTTCGCTATAATTTGCGTGCGTGCGGTCGGACGAGGCGGCGGCAGGACTACGGCGGATGACGCGGCGCGGGCAGTGACGCGGGAGGTGAATACCCCGGCCTCGCGGATCCCGGACAGAGAGTGGGAGGCTATATATACCTCGCCGGCGGCTGCGGTCCCGCAGACACACAAGACATGAGTGCCGCCGCCGCCATCCTCCTGCTGCTGCTGGGCGCCGCCTCCGCCGTGCCGCCCCTGCTCTTCGGTGAGTGCTCCGCCCCCGGCCCGTGGCGCACGCGCGCCTCTTCCTCGCCAAGCCGCCGAGGGCTTCCAGTCTTATCGCAACCAACCACCTCGCGTCGCCTTCTCGTTAGCCGAGTAGTACAGCTTGTGACTGATGGGAGCAACCCTGAATGTGGTGATAGGGGTTGTGGTGTGGTCAGGCCAGTTCCCGGGCTGGTATGCAATTGTCGACTCAGCCAGAGGCATGTGATGGCATGTACAAACATCGGTTCCGTGTTTAAAGCTTGGTGCTGTCAAGCTAAAGCAGACTCCTTTCAGGCACGGTCCCATTAGACACAAGCAGTAGCGTGTTAAACTTAAATTTTTTTAAAATATTAACTGCATATGTGTCAACGTAAACACTACCTGGAGTTTATGCGGTAATGGTGTCAACGAGGTCCCTGTGTAAATATATTGACTAAATTAGTGGTATTTAAAAACGTTTTTGTTTTATGTTGGCAACGGCGTCCTACTGTAAATATATTATGTAAATTAGTGGCACCTGAAAACTTATATTTGGTTCATACACCTAACATAAAAAAATACCTTAATAAGACGATGCAACGTAATTCTATTTTATAACGTTTTCAAAAAGTCACATCTGTCCATGGCAGTGTTTGTACACGTGGTGGTTATGGAAGGAAGCATGCTTCCACATTGAACTGACAACGGAGAATAACGTGGGGTTTCTGAAGTGCTCAGTTGACCGTACCAAACTGAAATAACAGCACGATCGACATTACAAGATACATTTGATTTGCTTGCATCTCTGTAGATAAGTGATATCTACAGCTCTCACGTAGCGACAAACCTTCTCAGGAGATTGGGTGCAAGAGAAGGTAGCAATCAATTTACTTGAGTGCATATGGGACTGTGACTTACAGCCTAATTTACGTCTGTAGTCATTATATTTATGAACTTAGGGACGGCAACGGATGCCTTTTAGGCCGCTACGATGTGAAGTATCCTTAACGTTTCGTTTTTCTCTGACTTTTCGTGAGCCATACGTCAACATGAACTGTAACTTTGCTGTGACTCTCAGAATCGGGTACCGGAGATTATTTGCACTGGGTGGGCGGAAAATATCATCGAGTCACGCTTGAAAATTGGTAAACGCACATCAGTGCTCAAAAAGACAAATTGAATAACTTAAAATTGCACATATAAACTGCTAGCACTATGTTATTCTACAAAGGACAGACATTTTCATGAGTAGAATAATTTGTGATTTAACACAGTTACCAGTTTTCGACTTCGTACTGCTTGCTGTTTACATAGTTTCTTCTCGCAAGGTTTTCATACGCCCTATTCAAAAGTACAGGATTCAAGGTTGATGCGAATGAGAATATCAAGCAGTGTCATATTTCCAAATACCGATAGGCTCCTGAGTACATAATTGAAGCACGCACAGTTGGACACAGAAATTCGTTTACAAGAGCTCTGCTCGTTAATGCTATGAACACGTTACAGTGGAGAAGCACTATCTGTTGTGATTTACGTAACACTGTTTTGCTCCGAAAGTTCAAGTGCAACGGGAAATCTTGATAGTTCAGGGTTACGAGCATCTTGGATACCAACTCGGTACTCATTAATTCTTGAATCACGCTGGAGGTTGGGATCGAACCATAACAGGATCACCCTCCTTGCATGACGCCACAGAAAGCAGAGCCATAGGCAACCCGAATAACTTAAGTCACTTTGTAATTCGTGAATTAATGTACTTAAGTTCGGACACCAACGACGATTGCTTATTTCGCACTCTCTAAAACACGGAGATTTGGCCATAAATAGGCGCGGAAATGTTTGGAAAACGTATCGTTGTAAATCATAATAACATAAGTAATATAAAATCATTAAGATTTCAAGATTATGACTTGAGCATTTATAAGTTTTAAAATTTGAATTAGTTAAGTTTAGAATGGTGCAAAATTAGGTAATGGAAAATCATCTTATGTACAATTTCTGGTCTTGAACTCACTTCATTCAAACTTGTCGTTAGTGTGCCAAAAATACGATAGCCAAACTATGACCGAAATCATTACTCAACGTTACGCCAAAATGAAACATGTGTCCAACATTGCTCAGGTGTTTACCTTCGCACGACGAAGTACAGATTTCAAGATAGATTCATTGCAGTTACAGGTCAGCATATAAGACGGCTCACAGTTAGCCGTGGAGTGGTTGATAACCCCAAATTTAAGTGAAATTAATTGATATAAAATGTGACAATCACTTATTTGCTTCATGCCAGTAATAACGAATGGGGAGGAAAATAAGTGTATCGGGTTAGTAGGTGTGCCCTTCTGATAATCTTAAAATTAAATTTTACACGTGTAATTACAACGATATTTTTTACACACTCTAAAAATTGTATTCGTAGCCAATAAATGCAATATATTCTGGCGTAGCATTCCCGAAATGTTATTTGTTGTATCGATGAATGGCTCAAACACAATGCTTACTTCGCAAAATAGAAGTTTAAAAAAAAACCTTTTGAAAGATTATAATTTTTTACAGTAACAATTTTTTCCGTTAGTCATAGTTTATATTATATATATTTATATATTATATATATCATCATTTGTTCCAATATATGCAACTGGTGATAAAATTATCTAATAAGTTTTATTTATTTCCTTCGTCCTGTTTTCACGCTTCACGGTTCTTTTACCAGTTCTTTTTTCAACAATATGTAATAAGTTTTAATGAAAAATATTGCTATCGATATTGAAATCCTGATCAATTAACTGGGGGAAAAAGGGGAGGGGAGAAATGGTAACAATTTCTCGTTCAAGAATGACTCGTAGGAATTTATATTTAGCGCTGTACGGAAAACCGAAGTCTATCACCATAGACCTAAGTCTACGGTGATACGAGGGCAGCGGAATCAGCCTATTTCACACGTGTTCAAAGAGAAGCAGATTTCGATGTAAACAACGAGTGATGGCCTGATGTAAATAACATTAGTGTACAGGGTCGTTAAACTTTGAGGTAAAATTGAAGTAGGTTGAAGAAGCAAAGCAATTTTTTGTTAAATTTTATTTTATTTTTTTGTTAAACATTTTATTTGTGTTTGCTTGTAGCCGGTAATAAAATTAACACTGCCGTACCACCACGTGATGACCAGAAACCATGTAATCTGTGTTTTTAAAACTTATAGGCCCATTTGGACTACGTATTTTACCGAAAAGGGCCACTAAACATGTTAACTAGGGGCCAAGCCTATGGTTCCACATGTATTATACTCCCTAGATCCTAATTATAAAACAGAAGCCGAAAATCAAAATCGCATAATAGACAATGGTAGTATAGACTTTGGACCATACTTGATTACAAAACAGATTGCTAAAGTCGCGGAAAGCTACCATTGCGAAATGTTTTGTTGACAATGAGTTCTCGATAAGCGGACGGATGATTGGCAGAGTTCTGCAATTTGATGTAATGGGCGTGAAAGACGCGTGGTCGGTATTCTATGTATTCTTCTCACCAACATGCAAATATCACATGTAAACTTTCCAGAGCGTCATAACGAACAGAGCAACAGAAATATTAAAGTTCATTTCAATGCAGTCGCGTTTTACTTTTATGTACGTAGACTAATCGACTGGTGCTCAGTTGGACATTTTGAAATTTTTAGTTCATCCGTTGCAAAGGAAGATTTCACTTCTATTAAACAAAATAAATTTTCAAAAATAAAAATAAAATTCTACGAAGAGATGGTTACTGTCGCCGAGACACGTAGTGGCAGAATTGTGCTGGACGATGCCACTGGTTGGTGGGTTTTCTCGGGGATATCCCGTTTCCTTCGGCCTTGCATTCCAGCGCTGCTCCATACTCACCTCGTTACACCCTCGTCATGTTAAGAGTCGCCGAAACCTCTCCACTTCGCTCACCACTCCAAACCACGCCATATAGGCCTACTATGTTATTTACACGTGCGCTTCCCGGTAAAGGTCGGGAAAGTTGTCGAAAGTGTGGGCCCACCTCTCGTACTGTTTAGAGTTTCCCCAAAGCAAAATGAATAACGTGAGTGTGTAATTTTCACATCGCGTGTTGCGCTGCTGCCGTCCCTCCCTCGCGTAATTGTCGCGCGGCTACAGCGAATATGACGCGGGGTCCGGCCGGGGAAAGTTGCGCCCGGAAGTGGCTGTGAGCTGCGCGTGCAGCCTTGCCCAGGACGCCCGCAGTCCCGCAGCGAGGTGTTGCTTCCGCAACCTGGACTTCATTAATTGTTGCTGGCTGATTGTTTCCAGGCAGCCTGAATTACGTCTAAAATAAACATTCTGCGCCTTACACGTGACTCATTGTCAGACTGCGAGTTTTTCCAGACTGTTTTGGTTCCACTGTGGCCACGTTGTTAAATTTCCTCCGACACCAAAACATTCACCAGTTAGCTGTAAGAATGTATTAATACTCATGTAACCTGGTGTTGAAGTAGTCAAGATACGGGAATGATTTTTGGCATTTCATTTGCATATGCAAGTCACACAAAAACGTGTCATTCAAAAACAAAAATAAAAAGTTTACACGTAAAATTTTATACTTAAAATTTTACATTTTAGTTTAATACAGGGAACTAGAATGACGACGTTTCAATTCCAAAATGGTGACTCGGTACAAAATTCAGGAGTTCTCGATCTTATTTTAATTTAAACTAATTGTTTATTATTTTTGTAAACATCAAGTTTTATTATACATTTGGATTAGAGGTTATGGGTTTGAAGTCCAGGCAAACCATTGAAGTGTGTGTTGCTTTTATAGATATAGGTGTAGGTTGACTAAGCCTGTTGCTTCTTCCCCCACACGGATAAGTAATTTGGTATGAAACTGGGGACGGTAATAAACAACATAATTACAATAAATAAATTAATTTCGTGGTCTTAACACAAGTTAGCAACCTCGGTAAAATAATCGTAATTGCCTGCCCTCTTTTTGCTGAATCGTTTAATTGTCAAATTTATTAGTTTATTTTAAATATAAGTCAATATTACGAAGCTTTCCCCACACCTCTTTCAGAAGAGTTAAGGCGATCTTGACAAAAGTGGCTATTTGTATGAATTGGTTCTTAGTTGTAACTGATACTCAGAACCAATTGATTAAAAATATTACATCTTCGGAAAGGATGCGAAAATTCCGAGAGCTAAATATACGAGGAAGTAAACATATCTTAACTACGGAAGCTTTCCGATAACGCTGGCAAAGATTGAGATCCCTGATAATTCTTCCGCGTTCGTCAGCAATAAGTGAACAGTGTTAATGACCGGAGAATAGTTGCGTCAGCCATAAAATTGTTGGCTTCGGAGTTCTTGTCTGAGATACATAAAATAAATTACGGTTCATTGGGAATTAAGTTTACGGAATACACTTTAAAAATTCGGATTATTTAAATAACAGACACGTTGGCAGGTGGTGTGCTGCTGAATTTATATTTTTATGAAAATCCATAATTTTAATTGCGTGACTAGGCTTGTGCTGCATTTAACGATCATAAAAAAATGCTATAATATTTTGGGCGTTTTATAGCATTATTGTAATCAGTTCCAATGGGCATTTCTCCTTTGCCTAAGTTTATTACAAAAGGACGAGGATAATCAAGGAACGCGGAACAAATACACAAAAGTATAACATCTCTTAAAATCAAAATAACGTTAGAAAATTGGGCAAAATTTTACAAAACATCATTCGTTGTTATACTTGTATTATTTTATCATTGTGAGCAGTGGAGAATACTGTATACAACTTCTGTACATATTATAAAACTCAACGTCTCTCTGTCTGTCTTTTAGTGCGCTTATCACTCGAGAACCACTTATCCGATTTATGTATTTTTTTTAAATTCATAGCTATGTTCTCTGGCCAGGTTTTAATATATATTTTGTTACGTAAAGTAACATACAGAATAGCAGTGACGATAGTAGTGAATCAAGTCGGAAAAGAGTTTGCCGCCAGCGCGCTCTCTTGCAATACACTGTCTAAACCGTTAAAGATGGAGCAATATCATGTAGTAAAGAATTGTGTAGAATAAAAAGACCTAACAAAAACTCCGCGGTAGCATATATCTATCTATAATTTTACCTAAACAATAATTCTGTAGTCCACGCGAGCGGAGCCGCGGGCACAGCAAGTTGTTCATATAATAGTACAGCTAACATATTCTGAAATGATGTCAATATCTTATAGTGAATACGTAGTTTGAATTATGCGACAGTAACTGCTTTCACTGTGCCTGCACTTTCTCTTGTAGAGGGAAAATGGATTAGAGTATGTATGCGAGCTGCGCAGTAACCATTCTCAGTGTTCCAAATCTGGACTGTTTTACTGCCAATAATAGACTATCAGAAACAACGTGGACAGTAATTGAGGTTAGAGCACTGTTCATATAAGAAAGATTTTTTAACAGTTTGTTCACTTCCTCTAACATAATTTTAATGCAGCTAAAACATACTCAAGTCAGTCAACTTATTTTATTCATATAAAGGGGGTGTCGATTGAAAATTCAGATGTAAATAAACACGTTCATCGCCGTTGGCCATGCGACTTTGGCAGTTATATTGGTCAGGATTGAATCTATGTCGGAGACATGCACGGAAGACGAAAATCGGGCTACCTCTATCATGTTAACTCAATTCCCCGAGTCGCAATAAAACGTAATGCGCTGGACGTCAGGTGGACAGCAGGCGAAAACAACTGGCGGCGACGGTCTGTGCTTTCGCGGGTCGGTATCGGAACACGGCGTGATGTAACTGGACTCGCAGACGTGGTGATACCTGCGAATGCGACCCGGGAATAGCGTCACGATTGTCTCGCCTCGCAGTTCCGGTAACTTCACGGTCGCTGTTCCCTTCCTTCTCTTCTCCCCCCCCCCCCCCNATTAGTCGTGTTAGGTGCCTCTAGCGGAGCAAGGCCGCAACACACCCACGTATCCGGCAACGCCTGGGTGTGCAAACCACTACGCTTCATCCGACTGTATGTTGCAACACATCCGAAAAAAAAAGAATATATTCCTGTGTTTGTATAGAAATGAATAAATTTGCGTAACTGACTTTATTAATTCTTAATGCTTACGAATCAACTGCTTAATCGTCTTATAGACTTAACATACGCGCAGGCTTTCTTCTTACTTCTTGCAACCATGTTAAACTGTAATTTTATTTGCGTTAAGTGTGTGCAAAGTTTTATGAAATCACGTTCCGAAGTCCATCAAGAAACCAGCTAGAAATTTCCCTAATATAACAGTCTAAAGTAGACTTTCCTTCTCTTACTGTGTAAAAGGGTTCCAAATCTGCTTGCGGTAAGAATATTTTTTGAAATTTGAATTCTTAAACCGTCTGTCCTAAGTGTCTGTTTCGTTGGAAACGAAATTACGACTAAGTTAAGTAGATTCTTCCTAAAACGGAGTATTTCAAACAAGACGTAACGCAGTCGCACGACTTACGTGGTACAGTTTAACGTGGTGACGCTATACGATGCTTGCTGTTTAATCGCTTGTGCAATCGAAGTTGCAAATCACCCAGGAGGTACACATTCTACCAAGGTCATAAAACTTGTCAGAGCTGAGAAACTGCGCATAAAGGTACCTCAAGTTTATTCAAGATAGAAAATCTCACCGTCAGGCGCATGTTCTACATTATTGGAGATCAGCAGGCTATACCTATATTCTTTACACTGTATTTTCTTTTTGTTTTGAACGTGCAATTAGAAGATCATGTTTATTGTACGTTTAACTTTAACCACTAAAAAAAATATATGCCTGTGTGTAAAGCAAGAAATGGTAATATTGATAGTACTCATAAATATATAAATTGAGGTTTAATACGTAAAGTTTGAAGTTAAAGTATTTTGAATACAGTTTGTTGTTAACTACGAAGTCCCATCCTGCAGACAATAATTTTCTCCGTAAGTAATTATTGGGACCTTGTTTCCGAGAGGTCGGGAAGCCAGAACGTAAAAAATTGCGCCAGAATTAGTTTGTTATGCGAATATGGTAAAAAAAAATAAAATTTCCTCCCCTTCACTCCTTGACATGTAACTCCGATTAACCTTTTCACACTTACATACTTTTTTGTTCAGCTAGAGATATATGAAACATTCATATCATATAGATAGAGACGCGATAAATTCGCTTTATAATTTCTGGACAGACTAGAATTCAATCACTTGTGCTTTTATATTGCGTTTGTCATTGGACAACAGTTTGTCCGGACACGCCCTGGACGGCTTTGCTTCAATAGGAAACCACTAACGAGAGGCTGGCACAGTCACATCCAACCAAGTGAAAAGATAAAATGGGTCCTCACTGCTGCAGAAGCCAACAAACAAATTGCACATACTCCAGCATGCTGAACGGTGAATTCTAGCATGCTGTCAGGAAATAACGCGAATTTTGCACGTCCCTACCTATAGAGCAGTGGCACGGTTTACAAATAGTTTACCCACAGAGAAGATAATTTGGCATTATGCATTGCAGTGTAAAATATCGGCCAAAAATAACCTTCCTGTGTGTTATTTGCACAGTAGCGTGCAATGGAGCTGAATGGGTTTTAATTTAATGCATGATCTTACGTGTGCTGGTCAGTTTCGTTAACCGCGGCAAAGCAGAGTCGGCAACACTTCACGAGCTAGTTCGGAACCGCAGTCAAACGAAGGGCCGTTATCAAGCCGAAACTCCCGGGGAAGATAACATCGCAGCTGGCCGTCGTACTTTGTTATGGCTGGTGTTGAGACCCACTCGGGTCAGCTCTATGCGTGACACCGAGAGCTTGAGCGCAAGAGCGGATTCAGCGGAGGAATCCTCCCCCTTCGCAAGACGCCACTCAGTGACCTAGGAGGGGCCGCGGTGGTCTACTCGTCAGACTACTTGCCTCTAACCTAGGCGTACTGGGTTCGTTTCCCGGCGTTCGTTTCACTAGAGAATATAGGTCCCTTCGGTAATGTTATATTTACCACTCCTGGGCAGGTAAAGGCAGTGACCTAGGAGGGGCCGCGGTGGTCTACTCGTCAGACTACTTGCCTCTAACCTAGGCGTACTGGGTTCGTTTCCCGGCGTTCGTTTCACTAGAGAATATAGGTCCCTTCGGTAATGTTATATTTACCACTCCTGGGCAGGTAAAGGCTGTCCAAGGTAAACTGAGCACTTTTTAAAGCCTTGCTCAAGATCTACTTGTATACACATTATGTATTCTTCCACCGTATGTAAAATTACAATTGCAATGGGCCTGATAACTTTATTCATGTGTCGGTAAAGAGAAATATAAGATTATTAGAAAACAAGTATTTAATAAATTGGCTAATTCTTCCATTTGTATTACTTAAAAGTAGACAAATGAAAATAGATAATTTCAGTATTCACAAATGTTTACCTAACACTTAATTCCACGTTCAATAATGGAACTACTATCCGTCCATCGTTACCAACTAACTGGGCGCACGGGAAGTAAATATTCACGGCCACATGTGTATATGGGAAAGGCTAGACGCGCAGCAGGTAGCAGAGTGGTTAGGCGACGTCGGCCGCAGGGAGGCCGTGACCGTGACACTGGCAGGCTCGTGGCGGTGGAGAGGGCTGTCGACGGGCCGGCGAGGCTGGCCGCGGTGACGCCACGTCCATTATTACACTGCGTCTCCTCTCGCGGGAGCCTGGAAAACAAACAGCTCCCGGGCCTCACGCCGTGCCGCCCTGCGTCGAGGGTGTCCCGAGGCGCGATTCTCACTCGCTTTCCCGCGTATCGGGAGCCCAGTTACGCGAGCGTCGCTAGCCGGCCGTAGCGGAGTGAGTGAAGACATTCTGGCGGCACTTAACATCGAGGTCTTGACGGCCGATGAGGGTGAAGCGAGGTGGGTACGGAGCAGTGCCGGAATGCAAGGGCGGGGAAACGGGAAATATTGATTGGAAAGGGCTTATAAACGTCCCCCCGGTGTTATGCCTGAAAGCTTATGACGGGATGACATACAAACTAACTGATGACCTAATTTAAACTAACACCCATGCCTTACCTGGGATTTGAACCTAGAACCTCCCGCACCTCAAACAGACGGGGAATTTACTGACTACGTTACGTAAGGTCGGCGGGAAACGGGAGTTTACCGAGAAAACCTACCGACCAGTGGCATTGTCGGGCACGATTGTCACATGCGAAAATCCGGGAGTGACCTAGCCGGGTTTGAACACGCGTTGGCTCCCATAAGTTTTTCGAAATTTTCTAAGAGAAAATATATTACAATGAATACTTAGTCGTCTACTGTCCGTGATGAACGACATTACGTTACCAGAGTCACCGGGTTCGATTCCGCTGGATACGTCCTCGGAATTTTTACATGATACATACATGAATATTGTGAATGTTTACGCTCATCGAGAGGATGGTCAGACTGTTTCTGTTAGCATTACTTAATTTCGTCCACCGTTGGTTCGTGATCACCCTTGGAAGTCCCTCAAAGCTTTCGCTCCGTCCGGCAGGAGTCACCTGGTCGCTTGTTGCTGTGTGTGTGTTCATTCCTCACTACTCCACCTGTCCTTGACTTTCTCTCGTGGCCTTTTATTATTCGCGTGGCGAATTTAAATAGGCACGGGGCTGGTGGGCGGAACTTCATATATCCTGGTGTTGAGATGTGTGGACCTCAGGTAAGGTTTATTCTACTCAGGTTAGGAACAAAACGAGATTTCTTATGGGAGAGTTTGGCGTAGGGAAAATTTCCGCCGCTAGGTACGCAGTATTGCAAAAGGTGACTTTTAATTAAAATTTTAAGGTACGTGATTAATAAAAGAGAAAGATTTTACTTGGTTACGAAGTTATTTTTTATTTGATTTATGTATAATTACCCTGTTTTTTTAACGTAGTAAATAGAGAAGATCTGGTGCACATGAGACACTAGCGCTTACCTAGTGGCGCAAATTTTTGAATTGCCAAACTTTTAACATTGATCTTCCCAACCTATAGTAGAAGTAAACTTACCTCAGGCAACGCCATGGTGTCGGTGGAGTGATGNACCACGTCCCCACTTCACAAAGAGGAATTGTGGTAACACGAAGACAACAATATTAAAAAAGAAATAAAACTTTACGTCAACGTTACCTATACAAAGGAACGTAACGCATTTTTGGATAACCAATCGAACTATTTCACATAGTATTAAACTTGATTTGTCATATTAAACAATGCCTAAATATGTAACATAGCGCAATAACTTGTTTATTTTGTCCTCTTAATGGCACAGCAAGGGGGTGATGGGAAGCAACCGATCTCGTAAATAGTCCGATATTGAGATTGATAAATGGTAAAAAAAACGTTGATTTTATTTATAACATAAACAAGATTTTTTCCTAGATATTTAAAGCTGATTTTTTCAAATAAAATAGCATTAAAATAAGAATTAGCACAAATGCACTAGCACGTTATAATCGTGAAACGTTTTATCATCTGCATTTGGTTTAAGCTGTGCACATCTGGTCTTCTGCTCGTATCAAAGGATGATACAGGCCTAATCTACGCTTTGTTCATAAAAATACGAGAAGGCTCTGGAGATTTTCTAATGTTTCCTACGATGCCTGAAGCAACCTAGATATGAAACTGCTCCAAGAAAACAACGAAAGCAGATTTTTCTCTCATGAAATTTCAGCATAGCACGTTACCTAAAAACATACCACCTTGATTTGTGTTGTACTCTACAAGCGTACGCATAATAACTACAAGAGTGTCTGCGGACCTCTGAGCTGTGGTTACTTACTGCGCATGAGTTTGTGGGCGGCCATAATTAATGCACATACGTGTTTTCACCCATAATTTTTAAGCATAGTATCCCCACCTAATACACTTGATAAACTAATCTAGGATAGAATGAGTGAAGAGATGTGGGCGACTCTTAACATCGAGGTCTTGAGAGCCGATCTAGGATATAGGGTGGATACGTGTTTTTACAGTTTAAACTAACATAAAACTATCCTACAGTAACCTATAATACTAGTTAAGTGTTTCTGCAGTTTAACCTGACTAGAATAGTTGGTCAATAATGTGCTCGTTTCGACACGCACACGCGCAGTAGCCACGACCTTTACTGTCCACAGACGTTTATGTAACTGCGACCTTGTCGGTCCCATAGACTAAAGATGAGGTAAATCAATTATTCGTCTTATGCGCATGTACCCATCATTGATCTACCCCAAAGGAACACAACTGTTAAAGTCACATGATCAACAGCGATGAAAGCGTTTGTTTATATCTCAATTTTCAAAAGACAAGCACTTTAATATGAATAAAATTCTCGTTTTATTAATTCGAATTTAATCAGACTGCATTACACATTGGTTAGATGAAGTATACATGCATCTGAAAGCACTTGTTTACTAAACAGTATTCTTACCTCAAATCCAATCCATGCCGTTTTTGCTAGACGTCTTGGCAGAAAAGCAGTTCAATGTTGGGACACGGAGACTGGTTGTGGGCAGCCAACAAGATCGGTCTACCTCATCTGTAGTCTATGGTCGGCCTGCAGCTGCTCGCATTCCACAGTTCTACAGACTAAAGATGAGGTAGACCAATTTTCGCCTTCTGCGCATCTACCGAACATTAACCTACCCCACACCAATACAACTGTCAAAGTCTCGTGGTCAATGCTGATCAAAGTGTTTGTTCATTTTTAATTTTCAAAGACAATCCCTTTTATATGGATAAAATACTTTTACGAATTTGAATTTAATTGGATTAAATTGGTTAGAGGAATAATACACACATCTCAAAGCACTTGTTTGAATAAACAGTGCTCTAACTGCAAATCCTAAAGGCCTACATGTAGTTTATGATAGCCTTATCCTCATAAAAGCAGCCAAATATTGGGACCCAGAGTGGCTACTGCGCACCTAGAGAGCGCATTTCCTCTATGCGTAGCCCAATGGATGCGCACCCGTCAGGCCTCTATAGATGAGTGTCTTGACGGAGACGTGAACGCTGGTTGCAGAGGGCGACCGGTGCAGCACTCCTAGCGGCGAGATGGGAGTATGCCGGGTGTTCGAGAAGTGCCGCACAGCGCTGCAGGACTTCCAGCAGAGGTCGGTGGAGCCGCGGCGCTGCAGCTTCAAGGGCGACCAGGTGGTGGTGTGCTGCGCAGACGCCACACCGCGCCTCTCCCCCTCCGAGGAAGGTGAGTACGCCTTTAGAGTGTTTGACCCACAAAAAATTAATTATTTAAATAATTGTACCAAACATTGTTCCACTCGTACGCATTGTATGTCATGACATTTTCCTCGAGTAAACAAAATTTTATACCTTACATTTTTTGAATAATTTGATGTCACAAACAAAACTCTTCTATTTTGTTGCTGCCGTAATTACAAATACTAAATTGTACAAATTAAAAATTTACAATATGTACTAATGCCGTGGGCTACTGCTTGACATATATGTAATCACAAAAACAGTTCATACATAAAAAAAACGTAAAAAATATGCGCAAAAATGACTTCAGTAACTTTTTCCCAAACCTCTATAAACCATACATTTTGCAAAAACAATTTGTCAATATCAGAACAAAGATTATTTTCTGTGAAACATTTGCTTTGCATGAAAAAAATATATAAATATATTTTTGTCTCTTAAATGTGCATACATTAAAGGATTAGGTCACTATATTTTTTATAATGATTTAATTATTCGGAGTGCTATTTAAAAAATTGGATCCAAGAAAATATAGAACATGACCTAAACGAAAATCCATTGATATTACAGTTATTCAAACACCTGTGTAACATTATATACTCTGCCTTGTCAAAGAAGAAATTTAAAAAAATTAATGCTGACTACATTTTATGGTGAAAAAGCTTGTAGCACCATAATGATTTCTATCTTTCCCCTTGACTTAGCTACTTCACGATCTTCTCAATACTCTTAAACCTTACAGTCTCATCTCAGACATTATACAGAAAGTGACTTTCATAACCTGGACTGTACACAGCAGAAGACAGCATCTAATGAGGGAAGTGTTTCACCTGTGGAGTATTCTGCTTATAGATATAGTCCATTCACGGTTACTTCCAACTTTTCTGAAGTCCTGCTACAGTTTTACTTTCAGGATATTCCTCCGCCTCATGCAAACAAAGCTTAACCAAGTATAGAAAATTAAACCATAAGGACAATGCACCGTATTCGTGCGTATTAACTTTAATAATATTTTGTGTGGGAACTGTTTTTTACTAGGAATTACCAGCACGCCTGTTTTCTCACTGGTTTTATTCACATTTATTATGAATGAAATATTACACTTTATAGATAAAATATAAGTGACAGTCCAGTTAAAATATAAATAAGCTTCTTTCATGTTAACATAAGTATAAAACGCTTGTGATACATGGCATATTTAGGAAACAAACAAACATGTTATACATGGGGTAATTTATCAATGGTTGAATTCAAAAAGTGCGAAGAAACCGCGATTAGATTGTAGTTGACAATTTTTAGGAATGCCATGATGTGCTGAACCCTCATTTCTTGGTGCTCTACGCGTTTCGTTGTTGATTTAGTACATTACTTTCTGGCTCAATGTTTTGGTTATGTAGCTTTGTAAACGTGTGTGCTGCCCTCTTCACAGATACTGTGTTTCGGAAGGTTGTGCGTAACAATGCATTCCTTTACGGCGGAAAATTTGTCAGACACTCTTTCCGGCAGAAGTACTAGTACATATTGTATTATTATTTGTTGCTAGCTGTGAGTCTGGGTGCAGAATACCAATGCGAACATTTTCCATAGCGTAGTGCATGTCTAGTTGTTCGTCGTTACATCGCTACAAATCGAAAGCTAATGGAGCGCGTGAAGGTAGATTACTTTGAGTTACCCTGCCCCATGTCTGTTGTTAACTTACAAATAGTTGGAATCTTTTTTGGTGTGAAGGTTTTAAGAGATCTACTGAAATCCATGGTGGTCGATCTGAACAGTTAATCTCAGGAATTAAAGAATAAAAGACAATTCTAATAATTCATTTCAGACCGTTTTCCTAAAATATTCCAGCCTTTTTTATGGCATTTATTGATGTAACAATGAACGAGTAAATATGTGTACATAGTGTCTGGCGCATGCGCATTTGTGACGTTGTGTAGTGTGTTTACATTTATCGTATACCTTGAAAAGTTAAATATCCCCTTGAATTATCACTGCAACTGAACCTGTTATTTCAAACGTAGGGTTTTTGGGTAAATCACAGTCGTTCGGCGTAAACCTAAGATTCATAGATGGTCTACAAGCGCTAAGCAAACACTCAGAATCCACGAACAAACCAAAGGTGCTTCCTGAGCCAATTTCCGCGGAGCGGAAATATTATTGCTGCTTAGACGCGGCCGAAAATTTGTTGTTACATTATTGGTAAGGACATGCTAGTGCTGGCCGAGGTTCCAAAGGGAAAGGAAATTAACTTGTAGGTAACCGAAAACCAGGGAAAATTTAAAACACTCTCTGAGTGAAACATGGCGGACGTTGCCACTGCCCAGTGGGTTTTATCGGGATGCTTCCATTTTACCCCTTCGTTGTACTCCGTTGCTAATCCATCTCCATCTCCCTTCACTTATTATTCGTAATACAAGCAGCCATTTCTCGGGAGTGTTCCGAATCGTTTTTGTAAGTCTCAGTTGTCAACTGGACACGGAACACGTTAACGGAACGAGCGAACGAATCAGGATGAATTTAAGCTCTTTTACGATACAAAGAAATATAAATATCTGTCACTTGATAAATAAAAAAATTCTTTTGTTGCACATTATCAACATAAGCTTTATAACATACACACATAATTTGTAATATTTATACAATGCCCAGTACCTCATACATAGTACTGTCAAGCCACGCACGCCACTGCAAATCTATGTCCTTGTTTTCTTGTTAACACAATTGTCACAAAAACAAAGACCACAGAATCAAATACTTATTTCCTATTGGCTATACGGATTCACAAACACGGAAGTGTTGTGACTTGGCCAACTTTCTTCAATTATTCCGTATGTATTCCTGTATATAAGTACTCCATTGCATATCAAACACAGTGTTTTATGCTTTCCGAGTCCGTGATATGTATTCGAGTAAAGAGTCGTTCTAGAAAGGGCCTTACCGAACGAGCTACGACCGAGCGAGGTGGCGCAATGGTCAGTTTTTGAACTCGCATTCGAGAGAACCTGGGCCCGAAAACCTGTCCGGCCATCCTAATTTCGGTTTTCCATGGTTTCCGAAGATCACACGAGGCGAATAATGCTGGGATGGTTCCCTACTACAGACCATGGCCGATTCCTTCCCCAATCCTATTTATCTGAGTAACTAGTTCCGTCTCTACAATTACCCCGCTGTTGACGAGACGTCAAGCCCTACCCTACCTGCAAACGAGTTATTTTTCTCCGATGGAGAAGGAACATGATGTCAGCTAGAGAAGAAGGGGAGAGATTGAGAGTGGGCAACAATTAGCCTCTGTTGGGATGCGAGTCAGAGGAGAAGAGGAGAAATTGATAAAGTTTGACAGGTAGCCACTATTAGGAAGCGAGCTAGAGAAGACTGCAGACTGAGAAGACTGATGACTGAGTGCCATAAAGCTACAATTGTTATGCGAGCCAGAGAATAAGCGGAGAGATTGAGAGAGGCTGACAGCTATTGTTGTGATGCGAGCCAGATAATAAGGGGAGAGACAGATAGAAGCTGACAGCTATTTGCTGTTGTGTTGCGAGTCAGAGAAGAAGGGGAGAAATTGAGACAGCCTAAAAGCTAGCTACTGTTGTGATGCTAGCCAGTGAAGGGGAGAGATTGGGAGATACTTAGAGCTAGCTACCGCTGTGCTGGCGACGCCCGCGGAGGTGCTGGCGGCCCGCCGGGTAGAAGCAGAAGTGCGCGAGTGAAGACGAAGACGGCGCCGCGAGAGGCCGGCGGCCCACATGCAGGCGGACTTTTCCTGGTACGAGGCGCTCTCTCCACACGCGAGTCAGTGTCGCCAGAAGGTCAATACGACCTCCAGCCATCCACGCCGAAAGCTGCTCGCAGCGCAGCTTGTCACTGGACTTCCCTGCATACCTCGTTGTGTCACCCCCAATCCCGCACCTTAACACCCATTAACATTTCCGTTTCATTTTCAT